>OMKX01114318.1:0-11022 GCA_900302425.1 Brosme brosme | reverse complement strand
GAACCGGCCATTCTGGAGACGGAGAACCTGGAGAAGGGCATGTTCATGGGAGGCCAGGATCCAGACACAGTGTCGCTGGCCTCCGTCACGGCCGTCACCACCAACGTTTCCAACAAGAGGCAAGCGGCTGCGGTTTAAACCGCTGGAACGCACCAGACGTTGTTTTGTCCATAGACAAACAGCATAGCACCAACATTGATGAGGAACCTCTGTTGTCATATAAGCATAGCACAGCAATTACATTACATTTTTTTATTGTCCTTCGGAGTGGATATTAATTGCTACCGGTGTACATCACATAGAACATTACTTACAGCGAGAAGTGTATTACGTTAACACAACAACAGCTCATGACACATCAGGTAGTGAGTTTGTTGAGGCCAGTGATGGCAGAAAGCACAAAGCTCTTCCTAAACTAGGATTTTTAGTGTTGCCATTAAGCACAGCACAAAGTAAAGGAACGTTAATGAACACATGATAAATGTTAGATGATAGATTGTTTTTACCTTAACTTACCTCATCTCACCTTATCTCACCTTACCTGATCGTAGCTCACCCTTCCTTACCTTACCTTACCTAACCTTACAATACCTTACCGTACCTAAACCTAAAATACCTTACCTTACCTTACAATACTTTACCTTACCTAACCTTACAATACTGTACCTTACCAAACCTTAAAATACCTTACCTTACAATACTTTACCTTACCTAACCTTACAATGCCTTGCCTAACCTAACAATACTTTACCTTACCTTACAATACCTTACCCTACCTCACCTATACTTGTCCTACCTTAACAAGCACCAACACCCAACTGCCAAAGTTAGTCAAATCCGATCCAACATGTTTGCCAACAAGAAACTTTGGCTGACAACAGCCAACAACCACCAAGGGGTGCACACTGTCCCGAGGTGTTTGTTGGCGGTTGTGGGGCAGTTTGCAAGCACCTTTGGCTTACCTTACCATGTCTTTTCTTCTCTATTCTTGATGTACTGCATTTTATCTTAACCTGTTTAGCAAATCTTATTAATCTCATTTTAGATCAAAGCCAGACATTAAAATGGAGCCCAGTGCGGGAAGACCCATGGATTACCAAGTAAGGCAACAACGACAAAGATGAGTTATTGTACAAACTTGAGTTTATTTATCCCTCTCTTGTCATGTACGGGTCCATTGATGAACGTAATTGTAATCTAAGGTGAGCGTGACGGTGGTGGAGGCCAGGCAGCTAGTGGGCCTGAACATGGACCCGGTGGTGTGTGTGGAGATCGGAGATGACAAGAAGTACACGTCCATGAAGGAGTCCACCAACTGCCCGTACTACAATGAGGTGACTCGGACAATAGCAACAATGCTAATAATACTAGGCTCCTAGCATCGAATCAAATATTTGAAATAGACTAATTCAGATACAATCGAACAATGTATACATTGTAAAAAATGAACAAAACCATGCCAAATATTTTTCCTTTTTCCCCCCACCAGTACTTTGTGTTTGACTTCCACGTCCCCCCAGACGTCATGTTCGACAAAATCTTGAAGTTGTCTGTAAGTTGAGCTGCAGTGGTGGTTCCACAAAGTCATTCTTACTCACTCATGGTCACATTGGAGCATTTATAATGATCTTTGATTGTTGTCGCCCCAACCGACTACCAGGTAATTCATTCCAAAAACCTCCTGCGTAGCGGTACACTGGTTGGGTCTTTCAAAATGGATGTGGGCACTATCTACACTCAGCCAGGTAAATGATCAGTGGAAGAGTTAGCCCAAATGCTCTTAAATCATACCCAACAGCACGCTCTGTGGTCAAGCGTGTGTTACTGCAGTAGCTATTTCTGTTTCGCAAAAGAAAGAAATAATCCTCTCTGTGTTTGGTGCTGTCTCCGTGTCTGAGTGTAGTGTTTTTCTTCTTTTATTCTTGTCTTTTTTCTTTGCTTATTTTTCTTCATGATATTTGCAATCACAATACATGTATTTTAAAATAGTGCTCTTCTGTTTTTCAGAACATCAGTTTTACCATAAATGGGCAGCTCTGTCGGACCCGGAAGACATCACAGCCGGGTGTAAGGGCTACATCAAGTGTGACATCGCCGTTGTGGGGAAAGGAGACAACATCAAAACTCCGCACAAGGCCAACGAGTCGGATGAAGATGACATCGAAGGGTAAAGGGATCCACCGTCAATCTAACATGAATTTTGTCCTTGCAAACAGTAACTAGGCGGTACATTTCTGAATCAAGACAAACCTTGCTAGCCAGAGCAATACTGGATAGTATTAGAATAAAAAAATCTATTAATTGAAAAACCATAAAAACTACCAAAAATATACATAAAATACGTCTATACACAATCCGAGTAGTAGAAATGTATATGCAAAAATAGATGGAAACATTTATTATTGACAGTAGACAAGATGAGGTGATGGTCGGGATAGAAGTGAGTTAGTCAAATTGTGAATTTTAGTTTGTTAACCTTTATTTATTCAGGGAACCTCAAGACTGTTAGGCACTTATCCTGCAAAAGAGACCTGATAGCAGCACAATCCCAAACAACACATGACGTATAGGGGTTGTACATCTTGACGTCACATCGCAATAACTGCCTCCATTTTGGAATTATAGGAGGATAGGAATGTTATTGGTAGTAATGGTGTTTTGGTCATTGTTCAGTAATTTATCGTGAAATTCTTCGTGGGGGTGACATTGTTGTATTTGAAACTGCCACAGCGTTTCTTACATGATACGTGGCAAAACAATGTTTTGATTAGCCTTGGTTATGGTATATTTACATTTATTTAGGATATTATTATTAATATTAATTATTATTATTAATGGAGTATTTGCAACAAAAAATACCATGATGCATTCTGATGTGCAAGCCCTATGCAGGCAAATTACATGAATCCATACAAGGTGGTGTTGAATTACCTCTGTGTATTGTGGCGGTACGCTGAGTTTTCTTATACAGTCTACCTCTGGGTTGCAGTAATCTGCTCCTCCCAGAGGGGGTTCCTGCGGAGCGTCAGTGGGCTCGGTACTACCTGAAGATCTACCGGGCCGAGGGTCTGCCCAGGATGAACACCAGCATCATGGCCAACGTGAAGAAGGCCTTCATAGGGGAGAACAAGGACCTGGTGGATCCCTACATACAAGTGCAGTTCGCTGGGCAGAAGGTAACTAAGAGTGGCACACAAGCTATTGACCACACCAGACTTTTCATTGGGATAACTCAATGAAAATAGCGTTAATAAAAAATATTTCCTATAAAATAATCGTACAGTTCCATAATCATACAACTCATCAAGTGAAGCCCTGTGTAGCTCAACAGGTAGAGCACTGCATTAACACGACCAGGGTTAGGGTTAGATTCCCACACATGGGAATGCATGTATGCAGTCAGTATTGTTAAGATGCTGTGGATGGAAGCATTTACCAAATGGTATAAGGAATGTTTAAAGAGATTGTTTTATTGTTTACTTTCACTTTCTGGAGGGTTCTGTCAGCCATTTTAACCGTGCTCTTCACTCATTTATGTAATTCCAGGGCAAGACCTCGATTCAGAAGAGCAGCTATGAACCCATCTGGAACGAGCAGATTGTTTTCACTGAGATGTTTCCCCCGCTGTGCAAGCGCATCAAACTCCAACTCCGGGATGCGGATAAGGTGAACGATGTTGCCATAGGAACACACTTCCTGGATCTGCGCAAAATTTCAAATGAAGGAGAAAAAGGTGACAACGACTTTCTCTGTCTCACATAAAGTCTCTTTCTATCTGTGTAATTAGCAGGATTTAAAAGTTGCTGTTTAAAAGTCATCACTCTATGGGCTGTAGTACACCATTTCAACCATAACTACCATTTTAGCCCTTTGTTGACTTGCAGTAAACCTGATTTAATAGGTTGTTTTTGGATAAGGTTGTTACCTGAATCATTGAGCCTAACTGACAATAGATACATGCTGTTTTGTTAGCTTAGACATTAACTAAGTGTTCTAACCATCCCATTAAAAATGCTGCAGGTAAGATTTGAGAGTTGCGAAGAGAGAGAACAGAAAAGTGCAGAGGAGAGTTCTGAATCATGTGATAATACAGAGACAGAAGCAGTCAACCAGAACAGTTATTCTCACAGAACATTCCACTCACTAATAGCTGACTATGTGACTAGTCGGACTAGGTAACCTTTGACTATGGCATTTCAAATTACACGTAAGTTATAGCTCTTATACCTCAAGTACACCTACAGCAACTTTAATTTACAAATAACGAAAATGATGAAGTCAACTATGATCAAATTTTGTTGCCAGTTCTTGTCAGTTGTTCTCAACTCAATAAGACCCACTATTTTAAACAATGAAAACCCTTCACCCAGGCTTCCTCCCCACCCTGGGGCCCGCCTGGGTGAACATGTACGGCTCCACCCGTGACTACACCCTGATGGATGAGTACCAGGAGCTGAACGAAGGCCTGGGGGAGGGAGTGTCCTTCAGGGCCCGTCTGCTCATCAGCCTGGGCCTGGAGCTCCTGGACACCTCCTCGCCCGAGATCACCTGCTCCACCGAGGTGCAGGTGGAGGGCGTGCCTAACATCTCTGAGGTGAGCTCCTCCGTCAATGGTCAATACTGTTTATTGATTTTTCTTTGATTTTATTTTTCACTAGGAATGGGGGAAAATATATGAAAATATAAAAATATTTTATTTCTATATATTTATTTTTAATGTAATGGAACAGGGGGGTTCTAGTAGTGAATTATTGATTCAATACAATACACCTGTGCATTATTAATGCGGTATTTGCGTTACGGGAATTACTTTGTGTGGATGGCGCGCTGCAGTCGCACTTACAGATTCAGTTGTTTGCTGAGGGCTCAGGAATTCCTCCATTTTGTGCGACAGGAGGTTCAGTTCTGAAGGACAGCATCAGATTACAGGAGTCTAAAGGGACAATATTACACAGCATAGCACCCTGTCATGCATTTACAATAAGCTGCCAAGTCAAAGCATTAATGTATGCTGACATTTCTTGAACCCCCACTTCTGAATGGTGACCGAGGTGCTGAAATCAGCACCATGATACCTCATGGTGGAGGGAGATGGAGGGCTTTAAAGGCACCTCAAAGTTGCTAAATTAAGCACCTTTGTATTGCGTAGACTGAAACATGGTTTGAAATAGATGTTAACTGTACCTTGGATGGGATATCGTTATTGTGTTCAAAGTGACCTAGTGTGGGAACAAAATGTGTATTATGTTATTAGGTGCTAGGAGTCTATGTATTTGAATGGAGGATTTTCCTGACTAAGTTTCAAAATGTGAAGCGTGTTATGACTCTGGAAGGAGATCTTATGTATGGATTATCTCCGTGGTGGGTGGAGGGTAGAGCAGTGTTGACCCCTCTGTGTTCCCAGTCCGCCACGGGCAAGGTGGAGGAATTCTTCCTCTTCGGCTCGTTCCTGGAAGCCACCATGATTGACAGGAAGATCGGCGACAAACCGATCAGTTTTGAGGTCACAATAGGTAAACACTGACCCCTATTGATTCATACTGCGTTAACTGCCAAATGATATTGATTTATTTTTTGATTGATTATTTGGTCTTATTAAGTCTTGAATCTGTCTTGGAAACGTTCACATTCTGTGTTTTCAGTCACTCAGTTGTGATTGTATCACCCAAGAAGTGTTTTAATGCTAATAAAGGTTAAATGCCCCACGGCTGAAAGAGACCCCCCAATACTTGAGTACAAGTATTGCACCCCCTTATATATAGTGTTTTAGTTAAATCATTTTTTGCATGAACATATTGGTTTAGCTAGTTCCTTTAGCTCAAAATGTGATTTAAGTACATTACTCAAGTACAACTGAAGGATAGATAAAGACAGATAAAAGTATCTTTGGAAAGCCATAAAAAAAGCTGATATTTAAGGTGTCCTCTGATTCCATCGAGGGTAAAAGATGACATTGCTCATTGGTTGAGGTGTGTGATGCTGATGAGAGACTTACTCGACTTGCCAGGTAACTACGGCAATGAAACGGACGGGGTGTACAAGCCCAAGAGCAAGGGGAAGAAGGGCAGCGGTGATGAGGAGGAGTCTGAGCTGATCCAGAACTCCAGTGATGAGGAGATGGACGACGACCCGGATCTGGCCGCCGTGGCATCCACGCCCCCCATGAAGCCCGTCATCACGGACAGGTTTGATTGGTCCATTCTCACATTCAATTGGTCCATTCTCACGTTCGATTGGTCCATTCTCACGTTCGATTGGTGCATTCTCACATTCGATTGGTCCATTCTCACATTCGATTGATGCATTCTCATTTTCTATCGGTCCATTCTTGACATTTGTACATTTGATTGGTGAATTGGTTTATCATTATGTTTGAGCGATTCATTCTCGCGTTTAATTGGTTATTCCAAGCAGAGAGTCACTGTTAATAACACACACTATAACCAGATGAAGATGATTTGATCAAACTGCTTGTAGAATATCGTCCACGTTCAGAGTTGCTACAAAAAAGAGAATTCCAATATACGGTAACGAAACCTTTTACTTTCTCCAAAATATTATTCAAGAAGATTTTGGATTGAACTAGTTTTATATTAAAGCCCTTGTCCGTTACCATATTTTTTTTTTTGCAGAGAAACGTACTTAAATCTTCAATGCTACACGTGGATCATCTGGCTAAGGGCCAGTTTGACCGTTTGAACTGAAAGGTGTTCTGTATGTCAGGAACTACTTCCACCTGCCGTACTTTGAGAGGAAGCCCTGCATCTACATCAAGAGCTGGTGGCAGGACCACAGGAGACGGCTGTACAACGCAAACATCATTGACAACCTCGCAGATAAACTGGCAAGTCATCGTCTTGTGCAAATACACCCTTTATCATTTAGCAGTGACCCCAAATACAAGCAGTGAGATGAAGGCGGTGCCACAGCTAGGTGGCACCACTTGCATAACGGCTGGTGTTATTTTATGTTTTGGATTGAGTTTGTAGCGTATTTTTAGTTTATATATAGTTTATACTTTAAACAGCTAACCCTGAACTAGGTCACTTGTAGCGAGTCGTACTGTGGATGCTGTTATTGTACCTTGTATCTTATTTTGTACTTTGTTATTCATGTTTTTTTCCATTCATTTGCAGCACTTAGTTTTAAGGCAAGCGAATTAGGAATATTTTTTTGCTTGGTGTTATCACCAATACCATGTAACCATGACAATGTCTCCGGCATGGTTGTGCAGGAGGAAGGGCTGAACGATGTGCAGGAGATCATCAAGACGGAGAAGGCCTACCCAGAACGCAGACTCCGTGGGGTCCTGGAGGAACTGAGCAATGGATGCAGGTCTCTGAGACTAGATTAAACGCTCACTACATTCACTACGTTCACTATGACGACAGTAGAAAGTATGGCTAGGAAATCAACATTCATTGATCCATCCTTTCAGCATTGGTTGTTTTCATTGGCTGTTAATCTAAAGCTGTGTTATAAAATGTTATAAAAATGTTTTTTTTATAACATCCCTTGTATTCAAACAATTACTTTTCTATTACTTATTTTTCTACATATATTGGAATAAAAGGTCATAGTTGTAGCAGCCGTTATAAATAGCAGTAGTAGTAGCAGCAGCTGTAGTAGTAGAAATAACATCATTACATTACATTACATTTATTTAGCTTACGCTTTTGTCTAAAGCGACTTACAATAAGTGCCTTCAACAATCAAGATATAACCCAAAAAGTGCAAGAATCAGTCGAGTACATACACTTCCTCAAATAAGCAGGCAGTTTTAAGTGCTATAATATGGAAACAAGAGATAGAGAAATATTGTTGAAAATATATATATTCTATATTTTTTACTTTATGAAATCATTTTAATTACATTTAATTTGATCAATAGTAGTAGTAGTAGTAGCAGACGCAGTAGTACTGTAACAGAATGTGTGTCTTATTCCAGTCAGTATTTGGCCCTGGCGAACAAGGATCAGAGCCAGTCTGGCAGAACCAGGCTGGACCGGGAGAGACTGAAGCTGTGCATGGCTGAAGTGGTACGACATTTAAACACAAGTCATGTTCGACTCCCCAGTAGTTATGTTAGCGGCTCTGAACAATTCTGTTCTGCTCTTTTTCTTGGACATCTCATCTGCCCCAACTGCCTCTGTTTTATTTTATTAATTTATCTTGCCCCTTATCGAGTTACTTTATCCTGAGTCCCGATTTTACTTTGTCCTTGTACTGTAATCTTTTATCGCTTTTAACTGCTTAAAAGCAACAACTACTACAGCATTTTGAGTTTGGAGGAAAACCTGTCAATAAAATGTGTTAATGCTATCATTATATATGGTCGTCTGTTCCACTCTGGGGTTGGACCGGTGGTAGAACGGGTGGATTGACTGTACAGGATGTTGCTTGCAGGAGAGCATCGGCCAGCAGGCCAAGACAATGAGATCTCAGGTGAAGAAAAGCACCGTGAGAGATAAGATCAAGCTGGCTCAGAACTTCCTGCTGAAGCTGCGCTTCATGGCTGAGGAGGTATGAAGAACCGAATGTTTGTTGGTTGGTTTTGTTTGTTGTTGTCCTGTGAGTTCCTCAGATTTCAATGAAACATTTGCATTGAGCATTTCATCCAATGTGACAAAACAATTCCAAGACAACCATTTGTTTTGAGCTTGTTTTGGAAAGTGGTAGTGCAAACAGTGTGATATTTACAGTATAACACATTATACACTAGGGCTCACATTTCAAAGTGCTTCCTAAGATCCACAACAATTGTTCAGCTCAACACAGCGCATTCAAGACGGGCGCTACATCACCACTAAATCACTAAAAACATTTGGTCATTCAGTTTTCATCTAAAGCCACTGACAAGTTAGGCCGAGGACAATCGAAGGGTACAATTATGATTGGCGTAATAACGTCACACAATCTAGCGGAGAAGCCTGTACGTGTGTGTGTGTGTGTGTGTGTGTGTGTGTGTGTGTGGTGTGTGCATGCCTTTGTATCCTGGTGACCATGTGATCTTTCTGGTGGTTCCTCCAGCCCCAGCACAGCGTCCCAGATGTGTTCATCTGGATGCTGAGCAACGGGAAGCGCATGGCCTACGCCCGCGTGCCGTCCAAGGACATCCTGTTCTCCAGCGTGGACGAGGAGACCGGCAAGGAGTGCGGCAAGGTCAAGACCGTATTCCTCAGGGTGAGGCCGCACACTCCGAATCACAAGACATGTGACCACACGACGTGAGATGTCCCACGATGGGGAATGCAACATGGGAGTCGCACGCGCACATGAGATCACATGACATGAAATACCACACGACATGAAATATCACACATGAAATATCACACAAAATCACATGATATGAGATCACATGTTACGAAATCACGTGAAAACGCAATTTCAGTTGCTCTTTAAAGTGGCAATCACAAAGATTTCCGTTTCGTTTTCTTTGGCGACACCTTCTGTAATTTTTCCCAGAGATACAAACAGATCAACATTCCTTACACTGAAAATACTATGCTAATACTATTCTTACACTAAAATACTATTTTAAATTGAACAAAAAAAGGTTTTAATATATAATTTGGAATGAGTGATTGACTTAATGGCTTTTCACTCACCCACCTTGGCTCAAAGATCCCGGGTAAGAAGGGTTTCGGCCCGGCAGGCTGGACAGTGCAGGCCAAGCTGGAGGTGTACCTGTGGCTGGGCCTCAACCGTCAGCGAAAGGACTACCTGAGCGGCCTGCCCAACGGCTTCGAGGAAAACAAACTGTCCAGGCCCGGCATGCCGCCCTCACCCCCCATCAGCCTCACCTACATGAGTAAGTCTCCCTCCCCCAGGATTCACCTAGACCCACTTCAACCAGGAGCTCACAATCACAAGATCGTTATCGTTATTTTTGTCATTAGTAGGAGGATTATTAGTATCATTATTATTACGATTATTATTAGTAGTAGTAGTATTATTAGTATTAGTTTTAAACATCTGTTGTTGTCTTTTATGCGTCGACAACAGATGCATGCAATCATGACTAAATATATGCAGGTAATTTGTTAAATTGAACCAAAAATTGGTATGTGTTGACAACAGAAACATATTGTAAAAGAAAAAATCTCTCTCCCTCTCTTTTTATTTTATTTTTGTCGTGTGCAGTGAAGCAGATCTTCCAGCTGAGGGTGCACATGTACCAGGCCCGTAGCCTGTTCGCAGCAGACAGCACCGGCCTGTCGGACCCCTTCGCCCGGGTCTTCTTCTCCACGCAGAGCCAGGTCACCGAGGTGAGAAGCAGAACCACTTCACGTTTTGCCAATACCTAAAAAATCTATCTATGCACTCCTATGGTACCATTTTTAGCGTCCGTGTTTTAAATGAAAACCTTATATCTGCGACCCAAAAGCAGACACACTTGGACAGCATGTCAATGCATAAAAATGTGGGAACAACAAACCATCGACAATTCAAAGAAGTGGCAGAGCAAAACTGAAAACTAGGCCTCAGAGGAAAGGATAAAAAAAACCTGGATGTCCGGCTACAGAGAACTGACAATCGGAAAAAAATTGGACAAGCAAACAGGACTCACTTAAATAGACACTCACACAGGGGAACACAATGTGCATGAGTGGAGGTAATACAAAGGGAAAACCAACCTTTTTTTGAGTGAGGAAGACATCTACAGGACGAAACTAGAACTACATCGGGGCCACACCACCAACATATTTCACACTCTAACAACCTCAAGATTATCATATGAAAACAATGACAATCGGTGATACTGGTCTCTCTCTCTCTCTCTCTGCCTCTCTCTCTCTCTCTCTCTCTCTCTCTCTCTCTCCCTCTCTCTCCCCTCTCTCTCTCTCTATCTCTCTTTGTCTCTCTCTCTCTCTCTCTCTCTCTCTCTCTCTCTCTCTCTCTCTCTCTCTCTCTCTCTCTCTCTCTCTCTCTCTCTCTCTCTCTCTCTCTCTCTCTCTCTCTCTCTCTCTCTCTCTCTCTCCTCTCTCTCTCTCTCTCTCTCTCCCTCTCATTCTTTCCCTA
>OMKX01114313.1:4186-25345 GCA_900302425.1 Brosme brosme | reverse complement strand
CGGGATAAGGGAGGAGGAATATAGTAAATGGGTTTGAGATGAAGAACAAATAGCAGTAACACACCATCATGAATAAATTAACATAGATAAGACTGAAGACTGAAGAGAGAAAATGAACTGCAGGAAATGTATAAATCGTTACCCACCCCCACCCCTCTTACGCTCTTATTGTATGTTGTACGTCCTGGCACTTAATGAACGCACTTATTGTATGTTGTATGTCCTGGAACATAATGAACGCACTTATTGTATGTTGTACGTCCCTGCACTTACAAATAGTACTTAGCACTGTGTAGCATTTTATCTTTTTCATTGTTGTATACGAGGAATCGGTTAACCTAGCAATTGCTAGTGCTCGGCACTTGGTTCTATGAACATCCTTACTGTACCGACAGCGATATATATTGTTTCTCTTTCTTCTGACAAATGTATTTGTTGTAAGTCGCTTTGGATAAAAGCGTCTGCTAAATGCCCTAAATGTAAATGTAAAATGTATAAAGAAAGCATAAATTTGAATTATATCTTAAAACATTAAGAAAACATAAAGTACAATAGTTGACAATGATGGTAAGGTAATAGGGCTGACTTAAAAAAAAATCAATCTTTATTTGAATGATCCGATATCGATTCATCCAATCCCGGGATAGATTTTTGCAGTTTTTGTATTTTGATTTTTGAAATGGATTTTTTGTGCCTTATTTAACAGGACATTTCAGAGAGACAGGAAAGTGGGTTGAAGAAGAGCGAGAATGACGTGTAGCAGAGGACCACAGGTGGGATTAAAACCTGGGTCGCTACAAGGCACAAAGATCGAATCTTTAAATATATGCCCTTTCCCGTGGTTGCTTGAAGCGTTAACCCCGTAAGACTCGCGTGGCCAGCCTTCGGTAATTCAACTTGCACTATCTTGTGTTGACTGCTGTAGTGTGTTGGTCATTGTGGAGTGTGTGTGGATGATGGCGAGAGCCTGCTCACTGCAGAGCCAATGGGTGGAGCTCAACCTAGTCCAGCTCCACCTCTAGCCGTCCAGCCGCAACCCCGGGCTCATGTCCAGCACCTCCACAACTCACTCATACAACTTGGTAGCACAAGCTGAAGTAGCAGCAAGCTGAAGTAGCATCAAGCTCAAGTAGCTACAGCCCCGGAGAGCGAGCTCTGTCGGGGCAGTTGTAGACTGCGGCGTCCGAGAGAGGGTTAAGCATCTGGGACACTTATAGTATAATGCAACGGTGTGTACGAATGTGTGATGAGCTGCGGTTTATCTTTGGTTCATCTCCGCGTCCGAGTGAGGGTTAGCTTCTCAGTATAACACCATGGTGTGGGGCGCATTACTAAACAACGGTACTAAAAAAGTATCACAAAGTTGCCGTGGGCCGTAACCATGGCGATAACAAGGCCCCCTCTTTCCAAGAACTTTCAGCCACAAACACATTTTTTTAAATCTCAGTGTTCGAATTCCAGCGGAAACAGTGGGTCCACTGACACTTTAACGCCTAAACCTAACCATAACCATAACCTTAACCCGTAAACCCTACCATAACCCTAACCATAACCGGGTTGATTGGCTAGCGTAAAACCCAATCAGCTGGACTAGGTCCAGAGAGGCGAGCTGGACTAGGTCAACTCTGCCCATTTGTCTCTGCAGTGAGCACCACTTGTTGATGGCTGGTTTAAGCAGCCTCACCTGGCCCGAGTCAGACTGATCAGACTTTAGGGCTGGGTGAGGCTGCACACCTGTTGTACATTCAATCATCAATGTGCACAGGTTAAACCAGCCATCTACAATAAAATTCTACAATAAACCGTTTTCCAACATCACCACCCTGCGTCGTTGTTCTGGAGGAGCCCGGCATTGCTACAGTCATGTTAAATAAAAAGTTAATTATTGTAACTGCTTTGGGGTATATTTGATTTGTAAACATACATATTTTAAAAAAAGGCACCAGGTCCTTTGGTTCATTCATTAGTTCTCTGGAAATGTCCATCATAATCAACCAAATCAATATGTGGACCCTGTAATCGAGACCTTGTAAATCGGAATCGATTCGATTCGGGAAAACGTTTTGAATTCTTTATGTTACCCCATTATTTAATACAAACATTCACTGCCCAGGAAGTGCACTCTGGACAAAGGCAACTGGGAAATAATGCCGGTACCCACACTGCCGTTGTTGTCGACCCAGAAGTGGCTGCTATTGCTCGTTTAGCCCTCTCTTCTGCTGGGTAGGTGACCCTTACCTTGAGGACCCCCCAACCCCCAGTGACTCTTTAATGTCGAACATGACCTTTCAGCCCTAGCCAGATTAATTAGCAATCCGGTTGGACAACGAAAATGTGTCATCTTCATGCCCTCCATCATGACCCATCTTTCGTTTTCCTGCACGCTTTGTTCTGGAAGGGTCATGTCCACGCACTGAAGTGAATCATATCATTGGGAATGAAGTCATTCATAAAGCTTATGGATTAACTTTGTATTTGCCCTTTCCTATAACACATACATAGACGTGTTCCATCACTCCATTACATAGACCATTGTGACCTTTTTCGTAATCAATGCTGGTAATGTTCCACAAAATGATTTGGAGTAGACAGTGATGTGTTTGCATTCCATCAGTGACACTCCACCGGTTGTACGCCGTCTGGATTGTAAATACATGTATTATGATGCAGAGGGAATCACAGAAAATAAGAGCAAATAAGGACGGAACAAAATTGGACCATAGGCGGAAGTGAGTTAAAGAAAGCCAAGCGAAACAAAGGTGCTAAAGAACACCATGTCCAGGCAAGACCCATAACAACTCTCAGCATGAA
The DNA here is from genome assembly GCA_900302425.1 of Brosme brosme. Lineage (NCBI taxonomy): Eukaryota > Metazoa > Chordata > Actinopteri > Gadiformes > Lotidae > Brosme > Brosme brosme. Next base: position 22,534 of record OMKX01114313.1, on the reverse strand, counting down.
TTCATAACCAAGCCATGTCCATTGTTGTCAGACAAAGCCACCACCTCTGCATTTCAAAAGTGGCTTATTACAATGTTTCAAGTGCACAAAAATACATTTCGTCACACCCACACACACACACACACACACACACACACACACTGTCGCACAAACACACAAACCCAAACCCCATGCACTCAACTCATACACATCCGCGCAGGCTTGGTCTTCATTTGCTCCCTCACTTTCAAAGAGTGTGTAATTGCTCAGGTACTTTCATTTGAACACACACACACAGACACACACACACACACAGACAAACACAGACACAAATTAAGACAGATTCAATTAAGTTCCATTGACAGCAGTGTTGGCAAAACATCAAAATGTTATACACAAGCCTATGTTCAAAATAACTCACCGCCAAGGCTTAATCAAATATATATATTACGACTTTTACGATGATCAATCACAGTGCGCGGCACGGTACGGTGCGGTGCGTGAGACCCTTGGCGTTAGCCAAGAACGGACCAATAAACCATGAAATGGGCAGTATCAGCAGCTTCCTGTTACACCGCCCGTCACTCAAAAAGCCGGGGCTATGGTGCAACAAGGTGACAGTGGTGACAGCGACCGTGGTACGTGTCACTAATGCCTCGGCTAATTGTCAGGCGTACAGCGACGCAATGGTGACACTGACGGGCTGTGACCTCCACACCGGCACCCAGAGACCACCCAAATGTGATGGCCCTCAAGCGTCAAGTGGTCATTTATATTCAAAGCCCAAAACGGCCCCGGAAATAATGATAATACAAAATAATGAGAGCATCAATCTAGCATTGCCTTTTGATTCTACAGGTGAACAAACCTAAATGCAGCCCATTTAGAAATGGGATTTCATACATGACGTGCCATTGGTGTATTTAAAAATATTAACATGCATGCATTGATTAACTAGACTGCTTTTGTCTAATTTGTTTGATAGTTCAAATGTATGAGGCCAACTTGATTTGTGACATCGAAATAACACACTTTAACATAATTGGTTTAGGAGGTGTATAATTGGCTGCCTCTGTACAAAGGGATAAAACCCCTAAATGCAAATGAAGAGACACCTAAACCAAGGTCAGGTTCAACAGAGAAAGTAAGTAGTCTCCGTTTTCAGTAATTAATCGAGGCCCTTTACAACTGACACACTATACAATATCAATGACGCAGACAAAGCCAACCACAGCACATTAGAACCTAAGACAAATGCGTTTTAGTACAACGCGCTTCCCCTCAATTATAAGATCCTTTTCATTTTGACAGGTTTGAAAGGGTGTCTTGTTGTGACGCGTTAAACTGAGACAACCTTCCACATGAAAGCAATTAAAGTATACTCCCTGAACGTAATTGAAAAGAGAACATGCAGAGAACATTCACTCCAATGAATATCCGTATCATAGACGGATATTCATATCTTCAAACCTCTACAGGCTCAGAGCCTTGCGTAACCAACACATGGTGGTGGTTTTATGGACTGAATTACTTCAACTGGTCTGGGTCAACTGTAGCCTAAAACCAAACATGCCATCTTGTTAATAAGAAACAGAAAGGCACCAGCTGGGAGTCATGGTCAACACAAACTCACGTATTATAAGACCTCAGAGAGCATGCATATTTTAAAAGGCAATGCTGGCGTAATTTAATGTTTTTTATGCATTCCAACAGCCCCCATGTTTTAAAGTGTTTTTAGAGAATGATGTGTAGGGCGTGGAAATAACCCTATTTTAGACACATAATACCGGTTGGAAAGAGGAAAACATTGTTGCTTTATCGGGGCAGGATGACGATAAGAATGACTGAAAATAAGTAACACTGGCCTCATGCCTTACAATTATTTCAATTGTCAGTATCAGGAAAGTTCACTTCAGGGCTGTCATAACCGGGCCGCAATAAAGTAAGTTTAGTCCCTCGAGGAATGTCAGCCTGAAACAAACTATTTTTAGAGACGGGTGAGGAACCTGGCTCAGACAGGTCTTAACCCGACCAATTGTTCTGAACTCTGTCTGCTCTATAATGGCATCTGAAATCTGCAATTCTACAATGGGCAGGAGTTGGAGTCGGAACAATTATTAGATTATGTAAAAATGTTGTTGTGTGTATTCTTTGGGTTATTACAACCACAAAAAAAAATTGCATTTATTACATTTATTACATGCATTTCTACAATACATTTAAATTATGATACTGTCAGAATCAACATCACCAGTTATGGTACCAATCAGTTTGAATGTACTGATTTTAGCACTTTACAAAATAAAAGTCAAATTAATTTAAATAATACAACTAAATCTCCAGCTCATACCAATAAATACCAATTTAATAATGTTTGAATCTAATAATTTAAACATTGTAAAAATCATTATGATGAAGCCCCCAAATTCCTTGAGGTTGGCAGGGATTTCCAATACTCTGACGATGAAGAGATCACTAGTAACTCAATAATAATGTTGCCTTCTGCAGCAGTCAACAGAGGCGCCCATGGAGAAAGGGCCTGACAGATGGATACATTATGGTATGCTGCAGAAGTGCCAAGACATGCAGGTTTCTATACAGTGTCTTTACAGAACCGCCTATACACGTTAATCCTCAACCCAGCACACTCACTGTTATCTGAGGTTCAAAGAACTGCATCACGACGAATGACTCATAGGTCTGGTGGCGTTGCATCTCGGGTGTACACAATACCGCCATCTAGCATTGACCCATGCGCTCAGTCTCAATAAACTGTTCCCGAGCACCTCATTGGCATGAGCTAAAGCAACGGTTGTCAGGTGCTCTAAAGCAGTTAAGTCACATAATAAGAAAGGGAGGTGGTGAGAGTTTGTCTGCGCGTTTCCAAGCAAATCATTAAAGCGTGCAATTGATTTGAAGAGAATGGGATTCGTTTCTTTCAAAAGCCAAAAGATGAGAGAGAAAAAAGGGGGAAAATGATGGTAAGGATTAGCGCAGCTCGTTTGCATCGCTAGCATCAGCGGCATAATGCTACTTGAGGAGGGATTAAGGCTGCCTACCCTTGACTTTGATCAGATTCACAACACTTGTCTTTTGACTTAGAAAAATTCACCCTGAAGAAGAACGGAAGGAATCAATGCAGAATCTGTTACGCGACTCAAAGTTTCTTCCTTTGTAATAATCCCAATGCTGACGCGACGCCTCCCAATACGTTGAGTAGATTTACTCAGAGTTAGGAATGGTTTATAATTGATAGCAGTAGTCATAATCTGAGATCTGAACTTTTGCACAGTTGCAGACATACAATTAATATTGCGTCAGACAGGCTCCCATCTCGGGGATTTGCTGGTTGAACGCATGTTTCAAAAAGCTCACACCAGGGAGACGTTGCCCTATAGCACTTGCTCAAGAAAAGGGCACATCCGCAAAACTTTATGTTTGTTAGTTGTTATGATGAATGGTTTTATTGTATTATAATGGTATAGGACGAAGTACGAACCATCAGTTAAACAAGCATTTCAATTGTGTAGTCATGTTGGAAATGGAATCAATTTGATATCAAAGTGAGAGAAAAATCTACAAATACTAAAAAATTATCAAAACACACCACAGGTCAATTACTAACCAGTTAGCCCTTACTTTGGCTTTGGGTGGGCAAGGCTGTAATAACCCTCCCAAGCCAAGTCTAAAACCTTTTATGCCACTGGCAAGAGGCCACTGAGACATTGAATGGTTATATCCCTCATGGTAAATCTATCATCCCAGCTTGATCCCAGCGGCTGATTAGCTACCGGTGTACAGCCATGTCACTTTTATCAAACACCATTATAGTATTCATAAGTGCCAATTAGAAACCTTTATGCTCCAAGGGCCGAGAAGGAATATTCTCATTTCATCTGATTAAGTCGATAAAAAGCCAACAACTTTATCGATGAAAGTAGCTAATGTATAATACTGTTGGTAACTGTGGAAAAAAAACACCATAGTGGATTACTCCCTACTTAATATTCTTCCTATGCTAATGTTTCCTAAGCACCCTTGCTCATTGTCACACTACCTATAGGTACATGAATGTCAAGAGACAGTGATGAGATGGAAGGTACTTGAGTAGAATCCGGTGACGCAGAGGTACGACTTGTGAGAAGAATGGTCTTCATCGTCTCTAATTAATTCCCTCTATCCATCCATCTCTTTATCTCTTCGCTTCTTTTTCCCTGACTGTCCTTGTTTTCTGTATCTTTTGCTCCCTCCTCCATCTTTAGCCTACCTAATGCTGCGTTCCCAGACCTCACAAGTTGGTTGGAACGGAAGCAGTGTATCCAAGCGGGATGTGTATAACAAGCAAAGTTCTAATATAGGCTTGTATACTTAGGCTATATACCCTAATAAATAGTGGATATTGAAAATTTCTGGATGGACATTGGTCATTGTCCAAAACATTGCCTCAGTAAAGGCTAATGTATTGAGCAAAGATTTCTGTGAATCTCTTCCAAATTGTATATATTTTTTTAATAAATAAACAAAACTACAAACAAAATGGCTTTGTGGTAGGAAAAGCAAGAATAATTATGTACTATTGGTGCTTAATCTATAACGTAAATTAAATGTGTGAGAAAAGCTGGATGAGCGCCACAAGCACGGGTAACTGGGTTACAGTGAGCCAGCTAGGGCCAGAGGTGCGTGAATCCAGTGTGTGTGCTGTCTTCAGCGCGGTCACAGGCTCAGCAAGAGGTATGGAGTCTGCCTGTGTCACATTGGAGAGCAGGTCGATTATCAAAAGAATGGGCAGGTTCTCTGAGGGAAAGCAGATCAAAGGACCATCTGGCTGCATGGAGAAGCAGGCCATGGGTTTGGAGAGCACAGGAGTGAAGGGGGCAGCAGCAGAAGCTCCCACCGAGGCCTCTGACGGATGGCTGGTTCTGGCTAGCACCGAGAGAGCATTCCCAAACACCGTTCCCAAAATCAGATGGAGCCCATAATGCTTCTGTGAGCAACCAAAAGCGGTCCACACAAACGTATTGAAGCAAGAGCGGGCATGCTAGTAAATGTGCAAAAAACGGTACGTACATGGCGGATTTCCAAAGGGTGTTATCAACGGGCGCAGACCAAAATGCCTCTGGACACAATAAGATACACCTACCACCGATCAGAGCAACGAGCCGTTTGACACATCAGCGACATCCATCTTGGTTGTTTATGAAAATGCCTCAAAGGTGGTCCCTAGCGCGAATCTCTGTACAGTCATTGTATAAAACCTGCCCCATATTTGATAAATGGGTTTGATTGGCCCAACCCGGCCAGGTCTGCTGGAAATCTGTTTGAAAGGGAGGGGGGCCAGACACATTTGCCAGAGCAAATAACAAAATTTGATTTGAAACTAGATTCCTCTGGTTCCCAGGCTACATTAGCTCATGAACGGCTATTAGACCAAATGTAGGAATCATAAAGAGAAAATGTAACACAAGAAGTGACTTAATAACAGAAAGTACATATTTGATTGTGTTGAGCAGAAGCAACAGTATTATGAAACCCAGACGGTGGGATGGCTGCAAATTGTAGAATACAAACATTATTTGCACAGCAATAATGCCAAAAAAGGCTGCTCGCGCACATAGTGCCCCCGCATGCCATTTGTTGTTATATGATGTTGTTGTTGTGCCATTGTATGAGGCCATTTCAGTTGAATGCATACACCAGAGCCCTACTGGAATCAGTGGTCATACTAAAACCTCTCAGGTGGCACATCACTGCACATCATCAGCACTGCATATGCGGCTCAATGATGCCTAATTTTGTGTGACTTTTGCGTCGTTCAAAAATTGGCTTATAAGGGTTTCCCACAACCGTCTATATATGACCGGCCGCCTCTACAAACAAATTCACTTTTCCCAATATGACTGCAATATGACGATATATATGTGCGTCCCTTCATGTCAGCATCTGCATTAAATCTGACAGAAAATGTAGGTGACTATAAGCCTTATTTACTATAATATAGACTTATACAAAATACCGTAGTTATTGAAACACATCTATGAAATCAAACCGTGGCCGGTCTCTGTGGAGACGGCATGGTGTTCACATCCGATCATGACAAAACCTGCATCGAGAAACAGACTGTAGAAGCATTTGACTGATTAAAAAAAAAAAAATGATTGAAAGCAAAACAAGACACAGCTAATTGCAGGGAAGACCGAGTCAAACCCTGACAAAAAAAACATTGTAGAACTAATAACCCCCATCCTCCCCATGCAATGTCCCGCTGTAACACAAACACACAATTTTCCCAGACACAACAGTATCGAGCTCCCCCCTAATATATGCATATATTCATGTTTATACATACTGTACATATAAACGGTACATGCATTGCCAGTTTCTCCCCAGCGTAAACAGCGCCTTAGTTGTGCAGCTGCGGTGAAGTGTGGAGTGTTTTAATTTGACTGTGGTACATTTGCTGGATAGCTGTATTCAAGGATGAGCACGGGAGGGCACTTCACTGAGTAAACACTGAGCATACAGAGGAAGCTTACAAAAGCCCATCCCTTCTCTGCATATAGTCAGCGCCACAATGTGAACAGATATTAAATGGATGATGCATAGAAAATATAAACGTTGTTTCAATTGTGTACCATTTGGTTATAAATGACGAGTTGCAATAATAACAATCATTTATAGCCTTCAAAAAAGTAGTCGCTATATGCGTGACAACATTCAGGGAACAATATTTCTACCAACTGCGCCTACCGTCAGTTCAACAGTTGAACTTGCAAACTTGTGAAGGGCAAACGTTTTAAGAGCTGATGCCGGAACAGCCCCCTGTCTGTTAGTGCTGCTCAAAGCCTGATGCACCCTCCCTCGCTCTGTACACTTCAGTGCCAGGTGAAAGTAATTTGCATTTGAGTGTTGGAAATTGCAAACATCGTACCCTAGAATACAGTACAAATACTGAATAACCTTCCTGCATGTGCAAATTATGTGGGCATTCAAAGTTAGCAAGCAAATGGACAAATTTTATTTTTCCTTTTGAGCATGTAACACAAGAACATGGATTCATTGCCGACGACATAAAAGATATTGATCGGCTACTGTGTTTTTAATATACGGCAGTCGCCGTGATGCATGATGGGAGACATTAGGAGCAGCTGTACCTCTGCAGATGGGGACCGGAAAGTCCCAGACAGAGACCCCCGCTGAATTGGTGACGCAGGTGAGGAGCGAGTGTCCGTCCAGGACGTAGCCAGTGACGCAGCGGTAGCGGATCTTGTCTCCGACGTTGAACTGCGTTCCGTTCAGGATGCCCTTGGGCGGAACACCTGGGTTTCCACACGCACTGCTGCGCAACTCTGGGAAAACAAGGAGAACGCAGACATGTCAACTTCATCCATCCACATGTTTAATCAGACCCCATGGCTGGCTTCCGAACGCTGTTATAACCGCCGTGTTGCAGAGTGTTGAAATTAAAAGTGTAATCTATCCTAGATTTTACATTCAAATATTTGAAAATAAATTGCTTTTTTTTGACAAAGCTTTTGAGTGCTTCTCACTTCACAATAGATTATATGGGCCGGTTTATGAAGTACATGTTAAGTCCCCCCACCAACTCCCCAAAACAAAAAAGATAAAATCGATATTAATAATAATATAATAACCTTTATTTGTATAGCACTTTTCGAAACAGGATTACAAAGTGCTTCACAGAACAGAATAAAACATAATTAAAATAAGTGACACACAAAAGACATTGTGAAAGAGTAAAAAAGTACTAACAAAAACACCATAAAGTAGAGCAAAAGGAAGAGAGCAATGTGTTAAAATAATAAAACTACTATAAGAATATATATATTTGCATAAAGATGAGTTTTGAGAAGAGACTTAAAAGATGATACTGATTCAGCTTGTCTGAGATTCTCAGTCAGGGAGCCCCGCAACTGAGGGGCCCGTACAGCAAAAGCCCGGTCACCTTTGGTAATAAGGCGTGATTTGGGAACGACCAGGAGACCCCTACCTGAGGTTCTCACGCTACGCTTAGGCTCATAGGGGACTAACAGGTCTGAAATATAACTTGGAGCCAGACCATGCAGAGCTTTAAAAGTTATCAGTAAAATCTTAAAATCAACTCTAAAAACTACAGGCACCCAGTGAAGAGAGGCAAGGACGGGAGTAATATGGTCTCGTCACGTAGAATTAGTTAAAAGCCTAGCAGCAGCATTTTGTACCAGCTGGAGGCGGGATGTGGCTTTCTGACTCAGCCCAGAGTATAGGGAGTTACAATAATCTAAACGTGAGTAAATAAAAGCATGGATAACCTTTTCAAGGTCTGTACAAGATACGAAGGACCTGATTTTAGCGTTGTTCCGCAATTGGAAAAAACACAATTGAACAACACTCGTTATTTGGCCATTAAAAGAGAGATTAGGGTCGAATATCACCCCCAGATTACAGGCAGCAGATTTAACATTGGTGGACAGGCCACCAAGATGAGACTGCATGGAGCTGATAGCATTAGGGGGGCCAAATAGAAGAATCTCGGATTTGGCTTCATTAAGCTGGAGAAAGTTCTGAGACATCCAGCACTTTATGTCAGCGAGGCATGACATGACACGGATCAAGTTACCTGTCTCACCAGGCTTAAGTGGGACATAGAGCTGGGTGTCGTCCGCATAACATTGGAACTGGACATTGTGTTTACGAATGATATCCCCCAAAGGAAGCATATAAATTGGAAAGAGCAAGGGACCTAAGATCGACCCCTGAGGAACTCCACAAGAGAGGGGGGCGCGAGAGGAAGAGGCTTTACCTATAGCAACAGAAAAACTTCTATCTGTAAGATAGGAATGAAACCAATCAAGAGCCGAGCCCCTGATGCCAACCCATTTTTCAAGACGGTTTAGTAAAGTGGTATGATCAACCGTGTTAAAAGCAGAACTTAGATCAAGGAGGATTAAAATGGAACTGTTACCAGAATCCTCAGCGAGCAATACATCATTTACGACCTTGACAAGAGCTGTTTCAGTACTGTGTAGAGCACAAAAACCTGATTGGAATTCCTCAAAAATATTAATGTTATTCATAAAAGAGATAAGTTGTAAGGAAACACTCTTTTCTAAAAAAATTGATAAAAATGGTAACTTAGAAATTTGTCTAAAATTATTTAAAACAAGAGGATCTAGATTAGCTTTCTTAAGTAAAGGTTGAACAATTGCTTGCTTAAGGCTGGAGGGAAACGAGCCTGTAGACAGCGAGCTATTGACAATAGCTAGAATGTCCGGTCCAACTGTCTTAAGTATTTCTTTTAGGAACCTAGTAGGGACGATATCTAAGGGGCATGCAGAGGAGTTCATGTGGAGTATGGTATCCTCTAAGGTTAACAAAGAAATGCACTCAAAATGGGTTAGTAAGGCAGGGGGGTCAGAGGAGATACCGAGGACTCTGGTATCAGGGGAGATCTGCAGCCTTATCCCCGCTATTTTTGTTAATAAAATGATTGAGGAACTCTTCATATTAAATAACACTGGAGGCTTCTAATAGCTGACTGGAAGGGGGATTGATCACTGAGTCAATGGTCTGAAAAAGGACCCTGGGATTGTGACACTGGCTAGAGATTAGGTTTGAAAAGTAGGAATTCCTGGCATCTTTCACAGCGCTCTGATAAGAGGACATCAACCCTTTGAGTGTCTAGTGAAACCACAAGCCTATCCTTTTTCCATTTGCGTTCCGCTTTCCTGCATTGCCTTTTAATGTCCCTTGTATGGTCATTAATCCAAGGCAAGGAATACCGTTTCACATTATTTTCTTTAAAAGGTGCAATAGAGTCAAGAATATTCAAGCAGGAATCATTAAAATCTGAGACCAGCTCATCAATGGATAAATGAGATTGCTTAGAAACACTAGGGGAAGCAGCTAAGAAGGCCTGGCGGAAATTCTGAGCTGAGTGTGAATTTAGAGAACGAGAAAGGATGGAGGAGTGGGGCTTGGGTACAGGAGGAGGGAGCTGGGTTTGAAAAGTCACTGCTTTATGGTCAGAGACAGGGATGTCTAGCATGTGTAAGTTATTGAGAGACTCACCATGAGACAGCACAAGGTCAAGGATGTGACCCTTATTGTGACTAGGACCTTTGACAGACTGAATAAGATTAAATGATTCAAAAATATGAATAAAATCAGTATTAAAAGGACAGCAAACATGGATATTAAAATCCCCAAGAATAAGAACTCTGTCATAAAAGGGCATAACAACTGAGAGTAAATCAGAAAATTCATGAATAAAACCAGCATTCAGTTTAGGAGGCCTGTAAATTAGGACACACAATAAAGGGGGCTTACCATTTAAAATAAAGCGAAGAATCTCAAAGGACGCCAAACTACCAAGAGAAATGGGGGAACAATTAAAAATGTCTCTATGAATGACCGCTAGACCACCCCTGCGGCCAGACGGTCTAGGCTGATGGAAGAAGGAGAAATCTGGGGGGCAGGTTTCAATTAAAGGGACACTATCACCAGGACTTAACCATGACTCAGTGATCAGGAAGAAGTCAACGTTGTTTGACAAAATAAAATCATGAGAAATAAAAGACTTATTTACAAGAGACCTCACATTGAGAAGGCAAAACGCAACATCATTAGTAGACATGGGACCTAGGACAGGGTCACAATATAAAGGAATAAGATGATGATGATTTACTCCATGGGCACGATGTACTCGATTCTTCCTATTTGTTGTTAATACCGGAATGGGACCGCAGAGGGCGCTAGGGGCTGCATGCTGCGGTGGGCTTGTAGATTCCACCGGAAGTGGACGGATGGCTGAGGGAGAAAGTCATTCTCGTAATATTAAAGGTAGGGTAGGGATTTTGAGGAACCACATAGAGTAAGCTTGTTTTGAAAGTATCCAACTGAAAAATCCACCCCTCTTCAGGCCTCCTTCCAAAGATACTCCCCCAAATGTGACTAGCTCGCTAGCTTTAGCAATAGGTCTGTGTAGCCTTGTGTAAGACTCCGGTCATGTGCAATTGAGTGCACAAGCAGAGTGCGCGCAGCTAGCCATGTAGGTAGATAGACAGACAGGTAAGCCATCCAACAATTACATTTGGGCCGAATGAAAGGATTGGACAGGTTTATTACAGGACTACGACAGGTACCTGATTTTTGATTTCAGAGCATTTGATTAATTGATTGATGATAGGATGTAAAGAGAATTTCAACAAGTATGACAAAAAATGGGTCTAAAATAAATTGCCTACGCTACCTTTAATCATTGTTTGCAATTTTTTAAATATATAAAAGAGTTAAGTGCAACCATTAATTTTTTTGGGATGGCAACGACATGACACAACAGCGAGGATGATACAAATAACGCCTTTTTATGGAACACTCGAATAAAATCTGATTATGTAAAGCTGCAAGGATTTAGAAGGGCTTTAAACACGTGTAGTCAAAATCAGTTCGGCTGAATATGCAAGGAGATTGATCATGCGAGATCCTGGCTGGCACTCACTTAATCAGGTATCATATTCTTAGATATCTAGATATAGTGATTTATTCATAGTCATTTATTATCCTCAAAGAAAGAAAGAAATTTCAAAAACAAAGGGACATATGTTTAAACACAGTACATAGAACATATATTTCTGTGTTTCATATGTGATCGTTTTGGGAGATGATATCTTACATGTAAAAGGTGAAAGGATAAACCCATAAAACAAAATAGTATTCCAAATTTGCTTATTATACAGTGTCTGGTTTCATTTACTTTACACATAATCTAGATTTTAGCACAAGCTAACAGTTCTAGGTAAAGCTAATACTTTAACCCTGGGAAATATAAAGAACCCACTAGTCCTTTCCATTTTGTTATTATCTGACACAGTGGAATAAAGAAAATCCGCTGGCTTGCTCGCTACAAAGTGAGCACGTGACCACAGTTTTAGCACATTTACATTTATTGTATTAAGTGATTTCCATACAGTCCAGACAACTTCAATTCTACAAGACTACAAGTTTGAATACGTATGCATAAATATTGTAACAATGCTGACAGAATATTTGCATGCCATACTTTCAAAAGAAAAGAAGGCCTTTCAAATGATTGCTTTGTGGTGTCGCCACACTCCCACACTGTCTCCACACTCAGCTTCTTCTGACCTTTGAACTGCAGTTAGAACATCGGCCTACAAGCACAACAATTCCTCAACTCCTTTAGGTTCCCATTCTTTAATGGGCAAAGATTCCCCCAATGGTGTAGGCTGGTCCGCAGCACCTTGCTACCATACCAGACCAATATCAAATGTGTTGGTCTTATTCGGTCTCCTGATAATAATAAAAAACTGCTCGAGTGGTCCTTTCCCATTTTAATATATGAACAGACAAACCTTAAATCACTGTACATATTATGCAGATGTCCTCTGATGATTTTGCAAGTGGGGGATGTTTGTAATCAAAACACTATGATAACCACTCATGATGTCTACTTTCATCATCAAGGTCATTATAATGAAAACTCATTGCAGCAAAACATATTTACGTGTACCTCGAGGGTCGTCGCTCAAACACATTCAATCTTTGTTTGGGAGTTTAAATCCTCAAGGCTATTTTCGTAAAGGCTAACCGTTTAGTAATTCGAAAGAAAGAAAACAAAACTGCAATTAAGAGAGCAGTAAACTTACTTCCAACCTATTCATAGTGCCAATCCACCTCACTACAAAACTCCAGGACTTTGAAACATGGAAAACCCCAGGCCAGGTCATGGGTGTCGTAAATGCGGCAAAAACCGAGAGGATCACCACATTGAGCTGATTTTCTGCTTTATCTGTCCATCTGTCAACCAGAACAACACATCCTGGGTGTTGGCGTGGCCATCAAGGACAGCCTAGGATGGGGCGGGCAGATGATTGGTAATACAACCTAATGAGTCTCATTAGGTCCAGTGTTGTTTCGTTATAATAGGGATATACAACGTCCTTCTGTCAGCCGGGCTCTCCTTCTTTTCCCCGATCACGCAGTCATGTGTAATTATTATATTCGATACAATGCCATCTGCTTCTCGGCTAATTATTTTGGCAAATGACTAGCGAACCAAGAAACCAAAACAACGTTTCTTCTGTGTACGTGCATTTCTGTGTAAGAGAGCTAGACCGAGGGGCTAAGAGAAGGAGAGAGAGAGAGAGAGAGAAGAAGGAGAGAGATTGGATGCATGCTTTCACTAACAGAGGGAGCATATTTAAATGTTCATTTCCAGGAATCGTTCACTGATCCACTTACTAATCCACTTCCCCATATGCAGATGTTCAAATGCAGCTTTGCATTATTTTGGATAAATGAAATAATTGTCAGCCATTAGTGTCCCAGGGAGACCAGGGAAGGTTGGTGGGCTTGGGGGGGCGGGGGAAATTGCCAAAAGTCAAGTAGTGAACACTATAACACCATTTTCTTATTATATTCAATACATTACACCAATACAGGGCAACAACTCCGCATGAAAGACTTGGGAGCATAATGCTGATGCCGTCGACAGGGTTTTGATGATTTAGCATTCTCTCCCAACCCTAGTCTGAGGCTCCATGCACACTGGAGAACTCCTGAGACTAACCTGTTAACACCAGTCGCATCTATTCTAATAGCTGCTCTAATATCAATGCCACACATTGTTCACATCATTCACGAGCAATGATGTTCCAACAGAGACATGTGACGAGGCCTGGATACAAAGAAGGTTGCATTTCATCAAGTGAGCCTTTTCAATAGATCTTTTTATTTTTTTATGAACCTAAAAAGATAATAATTTGGCTAACATTCTTATTGGCATAATTATTGGCAGTGCTAATAGAAAAAATATTGTGCCAGTAATTAATACTTTCCTACCACGGCCCTTTTGTTTATTCTCTCCTTTTTGTGTCAGTGTGAACACAGAGGCAAAATGCCAAAACAAATTCATTATATGGAAAAAAAAAAATACCTGGCAAATGAGCACAAACTGTGGTTGTTTGTGTTGCTGTTGCCGATAACAACAATTAAGAATTTGCCGACAAAAAAAAAGAGTACAGCTTGGAACGGAACCGAGCAAAGGAGAAAGGCACCTCATTGTCTTTTGTACCGGTATTTTCAATCTGACAGGTCAGCTTCACGTCCAACTATGATCCCCTAAAAACTAATTACATGCTAGCTTTATCTCAAATGATGGTGGCGATGTTGAACTGTATTGAGGACCTGCTCTCAGAGTCTGGTTCATCCTTGCTTCATCCTCACCATAATATAAAAAAACGTAAAATGGCGATGAGATTGTATTATACCCGAGTTGGGTACAATAATAGTAGATTATCATCAAAGGATAACAATATAGAGCTCTGGTTATCGTACATAGTGCCAACGTCTATCTTAAAGGCAAACCGCAATGGCGGGATAAAGTGACCTACATCTCATATTTGAAAGTGTTTGTGAAGCATTAACTTAACTACATAATTGTTGTATTTTCTTTGGGATTGTAACTGTAGACTGATGAATTGAAACAAACAAAATGCATATGCATAAAGTCGAAGGCAATCGTTACAGCTATTCATTTTATGAAGTCGTTTACAACCAGCCACGACAAAATGAAGATAGGGTATGGGGCCCATTAAAACATGACATGTCAAATATCATTTACGATAACTTTTCTTTTAACGAGGTTCACAATAGTACTGCCTGGAGTGTTCGACTCCCAGCCGAAAGGCACTGGGTTCCATCAATCATGGCCCCAGCCTGCCTCTATCATCCAAGACTCTCTAACCCTTAACTGCTCCTTAATCACATGTATATGAAATCACAGTAAGTCTCTTTGGATAAAAGTGCCTCCTAAATCATTTGATTGTAATATTAACATTGCAATTGCCATTGTTTGCAAGTATATAAATGCTAATTGGTTGCAATTAGCATTAGAGAAAGCAACACAACAATAACTCTCCCCAAAAATGTTGTTTGGTCCTTTTAAAACATACTTATATTCTCCAAATGCTAATTCTGCCCAATCGGCACTTCCAGTCCTAGCAATCCCTGGAAGGAGAAATCCCTCTCAGGAGTTTCTTCAAGGATTCTCTGCCTACTTGGTTTGGGTTTTTCTTTGCTTTTTTAATGGTGTGAGATTGTTGGTTTTACAAACACATAACTTGACCTTGTTGGCAACCATCTCTTTTATATATAAACAATCAGAGAACACCTCTAAAACCACGGGCGTGAGAGCTTTGTGAAGAAACAAAGGCCTAACAAGCGAACACTTTAACCAACTCACCCGAGGTCATCAATTAAAAAGTAATAGATGCATCACAGCTATTATTCTACCAGCACTGAGTCTGTGCCCTT
Source organism: Brosme brosme (assembly GCA_900302425.1). Classification (NCBI taxonomy): domain Eukaryota; kingdom Metazoa; phylum Chordata; class Actinopteri; order Gadiformes; family Lotidae; genus Brosme; species Brosme brosme. The sequence goes on along the minus strand of OMKX01114313.1, from coordinate 7,222 downwards.
TGGTGTGTGGAAAGCTATAGTCCATGACTCACAGCGAGAAGAGGACCTTGAATTAAAATCTAAAGATGTGTTGTTGCACAAAGTGGAAGGGTTTAGACGGGGCCTTCCATAAGCCATAATGGGAAACTTGAACCGGAACAGGGGAAGGCAATAGCTGCTGTAGCTATAGGTCTCTTGATGGAAACACTGACCATAAAAAGAGGAAATGCGGCATACTCAAGAATAAATTGTGCTCCTGACTTTCATGAGATCCAGAGGAATTTGCGTGTTATGCATGCATATTCTCAGACATCCCTGACCTCACAACTATGCCTGTCAGGAAGACCCTGAACAAATTGCATATATCAGTCAATGTTAAGGAACCGGCTGCTGCGGCTAAACGTCTTAACAACCTGCAAACAAACTGCCGGATAAAAATCAATCGAACTGCCAATATACACAAAGTGATGTACACTGAATCTACACAGCATTGATCACGCAATGTTAATGTGAGGTTCCGTTAACTTTACCGTCAACATCACAAGACTAATTCGGCAATCTCACCAGCATGGGTAAGCGGAAAAAAAAATAAGATGCTAAACGACATCAATATCTAATCACAAAAACATACTGAGCTTTAGAGCATTCTACTCTAGATTATTTAATCAATTTAATTAAATTCATTAATATGATAGACGTCAACAAACAATCAACAAGCAATCAACACATTCAAAAACTGGGGTCGGGAAATAAAAGATTTATCGCTTTGAAAAGATACCAACTCAATCAAGAAAAGAACAACATAAAGACCTCCTTTCAAATCGTGGTAGTGTGTTGTGATTTGTATCTTTATCAAGACCCCCTGGTGTGTATTCTCTAATTGTTATCTTTTATTGCAAAGGGGTCTAAGACGGGGTATGTAGCCACCTAATGGCAGAGGAGGACTTGAACAACATGATCCAGTAAATAAGGCAGTTTCAAGATATCTCAAAGGGCTGGGCGATTTATTTCCCTTGTATATTTAATGACTCTATGGCCCTTTGAAGAAGATGGAAGGTTGACAGAGAGGCAGCCAAGCACCCCACTACCCCTTCACACACACACACTCAGACACAAACAGAAACTGTCTACGTCTGGGTAGACAGCTTCACTGTCTGCCTCTCTCGCCTCTCTGCCCGCACGCCTGCTGCATCGCGAGCTGTCTGGCTGAGCGGCTGGCCGCTTGGATGACGAGCTTTTGAGGCAGGGTGGGAACGGTGTTTGATCTGTCAAAATGTGTATTTACCAAATTAGACTCGAGAACACGTGTGTACGGGTGTATGGGTAACACATCCACACATACACAGACACTGCATCAGCGCAGTGACCAAGCTGGTTTGACAGAAATAATGAAATGTTTCACGGCGCGCTTGCAGGACAGCCCTTATGGTACCGTGGTGTGCTACGAAAATAGAATGCATCGGAAATGCCATATCTCGCCAATATCAGGACCGAAAATGCAATCGTTTGAATACACACGCTTCCACAAATTGCATTACCTGCACGCGGAACACAGTGTTTTTTATCACCATCTGTACCGTCCACAAAGACATCTCCCTTTTGCATCACTTTATTTCCCCAGTAAATACAGGTTGTGTCCTTGGAAGAGTCCGCAGCAGAGAAGGTTACGGTCATTTTGATCAAACTGTCAAAAGGCCCCAAAGGTGAAGCGCTAATCAGCGCCGCGACTCCGCGCTGTACCCGGGCCAGGTTACCCTGCATGCCCGTGTACTTGACGGGAGATTGACAGGGCCGGCAAGGAAATTAGATTCTATCTGGCCGCGTGTCCTTCACCGTCTCCTTCATATGCATACGGACTCAAATCCACTTAGCTGCAGTCATGATCCAATCAGCTGGAGGAGTTGGTACATGCATCACACATCCCAGAGTCACGAGAATGAGCAGGCAATACATATTTATGCGCCATGCTGCACCATGGGTATTTCAACATCACACGGGGATGAAAAAAAACACTGCTGGCACCGCTGCTGTCGCGAGTCGCACGTAGATGCATAATGAATGAGCTTGGGTGATATTTGTAAATGTTGCGGTATGGGTCGCTGGATGCTGTATGTTGCCTGATAGGCTGGGCTGGCCCTATAGATAGTAGTGGTGGAAATCCTAACGGAGGATAATTAGTGCAACAACAACAACAGGCAGGCTTGTTACCAAGACACAGCAACTGGTCCCAAATTAAAGAAGTAAATAATACTATGGACTGCTCTTAGCCTTTTAATATTTCCAGCCTTTTAATAATGTATGCGGTGGGTACCGTATTCAGACTTCAGGCTAAGATTAATACAATTTACTGCAAATGTAAAGTGTAATAGCCCTGTCGTAAGTGTGGCCCCTGGGTAGCTTTGGCTCCCCAAGAGAGGACTATAGAGGCGGTTGATATTTTGTCCCAATATAATAACGAACCCACCGTTGTCCTCTCTTGTGAGCAATAGCAGATAGTAGCTGAGTCCCATGTGTATCTGTGTCCAAATGAGTCGGAAAATAGAGACAGACAGACAGTCAGACTGAGAGAGCGAACGAGCGAGAGCGAGCCAGGAACGGGGAGGTCTTGGGTCAGGTATGTGGTGGTAGCAGGCCATGGACAAGGTCATGAACAGTGCCATGCAGAGACGTTGGGCAGCGGATCAAAGTGGAGAAAGGGCGAGTAACAATTTTGTATACTACTTCATAAATTATTCATATTTCCAGGGAAGACTTCGTTAAATATAGTTTAACAAAATCGTGACTGCATGTATGAATATTTGCGTATGTGTACACACTATTTACACATTAACACAAGGGGCTTACGGTATGTATTCAGGCAGTGTTTTATAAGAATAATGCTTTTGTTCACAGGATTTCCTATGCTGGGCATGTAGCCAAATGGTTTTAAATTAGGTTGAAAGATTTCTGCTGGGAACTATCATGCTCAAAATCAGGATAACCTAATATTTGTCCATTGTAATTTCCTCCAAAGCTAGAAGCAGGAGATGAGAGTTTTTGTGTGTGTGTGTGTGTGTG
>OMKX01114296.1:0-20478 GCA_900302425.1 Brosme brosme | reverse complement strand
AGGGGCACCAACCATTCACAACCAGTGGGGGCACCACATGACACAAGCTTTAAAAATATTTTTCATATATTGTTATATTATTCACTTGAAATTGTTAAAAGGCCATACATTACTCGTAATGAACACTAATGTCATAATAATAATAGTAACAATGATAATAATAAACAAATCAAGATTACATGACCACTCATTCCCCCTCCCCATTCCGTCAGAGTTGAGTCGGTCCAAAAGTTTGCGCAAAATATCATTTTTTTTAACGGCTAGCTACAGAAAATGTATTGAAAATGTGTGCCCAGGGGCACCACATTGTCTTAATACGGGCCTGGTAGTGAGCTATCAAGCTAAAGATAAACGCATGGGAAAATAATTACCAACGATCACACACACATCACGTGATACATATTACATCGTTTTATTCCTATCTTCTTACAAAAACTTTGGAATATATCAAAATACAAGGTAGATATCAGCAAATGGATATCATACAAAACATTTACAATGGAAAATGTAAAGACATTTAGTTTCCATAAATATCTCACTCAATACCATACATCCAGAAAAGGCTTATACATAAATGTATGTATACATTAAAACCAATGTGACCAATGTGTCTCCATAGGTTTTGAGTTAAAATGTCACTAATAAACTGTATGGAAATGTTTATTTCATGTAGTTGATGTCCGTGGCATGTTCTATGGCATCATTACGATTCTCTCATTTATTTAATTCACTGCCAAACTAATGTCCTGATTAGGTATTCCAGAGCCTTGTCCCACATCCTCATGATGCCTGGATTTGTGGCCGATGATGAGCCAGACCATTGGCCCCGTCACCAGGGAGGGTGCCCACCTCCTTCCTGGGGTGGGCGGAGGCGAACAGCACGTCCAACATTCCCAGCACCTCCATGAGCTCCTGCTGGTACTCTGTCTCCTTGTTCAGCAGCTCCTGCAGACGCAGCAGTTGTCTGTCCACCAGGGACGACATGCCAACGGTGGACTGATAGATGTCCAGGAGCATCTCTGCCGTCGTGGTGAGGATGGCGGTGAACCTGGTGTCAACCAAGTTGCTAGCGTGGGGAAAAAGAAGAACATTAACCAAAACCCATTAATCACAAACAGTCAGCTCCAAAAAGATGGTCACATTGCCTAAATCCTGAAAGTATTATGCACCACACTTGAACCCTTCAATACGATGGCCAGAAAAAACTGGTGATCAGATACATTATCACATTTTTGGCTCCAATATTAAACCTTGAACCTATTTAAGTCTCGCAAAAATTGGGTGTTGTTATGGGCGACATGGCAAAATTAATTTGAATCGTCTTACAATATGACAAAGCTCAGCAACTGGCAGAGCTCCTTTTCGTCTCGCCCTGCCAGAGCGTTCTTCAGGGTTCCTCTTCTGTCCAGCTCTTTGATCACAGCCATTGGGATCTCCGATTTTCTGGATCTTGACCATTGCTTCATAATGGACAAAGACAATAGATTTAGGCCATGCCATCAGTGTATATAATGAGGTTTAAAATAGTCAATGAACGTAGGACCCATTTGGTGAAAAAATTGGTGCTTACCTCCATAGCTGCATCCAATGCCTTGGACACATTGAACTGCCTAAGCAGTTTGTCATACTTGGCCAGCTGTTGCCTTACTGGCTTACTGACTAAGTAATCGTCCTGTGGATAAGATACATGTGAGAATACTGGAAGGTGGAACCAAGCGATGGTTAAAGAGAAATATGAATTGATAGTTTAACGGAAAAAAAAGAAGGGTAATTTGATTACGGAACTTCGATCCTCACCGGTTTTGGAACATAGTTTTTCCCCTTAACAAAAATGCGATACGCTGGCTGGCGCTTCTGCTGAACTGCACCCTTTGAATCTTCAGGGCTCCTCTTGTGTTTGATACTCAGAATGCCATTGGTCATTCCCACAACGATGGACTCATCGTGTGGCTAAAAATACAAATATTCATATTAATAACAGATTGCATTTGTATAGTGCATTTCTAGGCTCAGCATACTATTTAAGTGTCTTATATATAAATATCTTTATGTCAATGCAGCGTTAACCCAGATAATACGATTAGATAATAAGGGTATGAGGAAGACTTTAAGGTTTATCATGAGTATAATTGAGGAGTGAAGGATAGCAAGCCACATATCCATGGTTTATGTATGGATTTGCATGCTCAGAAGGGTAGTTAGATTCTTACAGCCAAGCCCAAACTCAGGATAGACGCGGCGTAGTCGAAGTTGTGGACGACTTTGTAGTTTGTCGTACTGTACACCTTCACGTGTCTAGAATGTAAGAGACAGTTGTTATTTGACGTTTCACATTAAACACTTACTTGAGAAATGTGATATTGTATAGAACCCTCTCCCAAACACACACCTGTCCAAAGAGGCGGACAGCAATCTCTGCCCATTGCTGCCGAGACACAAACTGGTGACGGTTTTATGGTGGTTCTTAAGAGACACGAGGGGCTGACCTCCTTTCAGAAGGTCCCACACTTTCACATATCGGCCCCCTAAAATAGATAAAAAGAGATATGGCATCAGTTAGGTTGTTGTGATTGGGGAGGTCAGCATTATGTAGAGGGACAAAGAAGGAAGGAAGGCTGACAGAGAAGACATATTCCAGCACACTTGGTACCTGCAGAGACCAGGAGTCCTTCTGAAGGATAAAGAAGAAGACTTTCCACGGGCTGGCCGTGGTCCATGGTCATCACACTCTTGTCAACCCTCGCATCAAACAGTTTAAGAGTGTGGTCATATGAACCTTGAGGAGGAGAAAAACAAAATTAATCATTCGCACACGTCTTTCGCACACAATTGACAGCAACCATCCTCACTTTGTAATTTGGATTTTAAGACTATCTGACCATAAGGCAGGCAGCAATATTGGCGCTTTACAATATAAAATAAAAATACTCAAAACTGATTCCAAGATTATCAGAATTACACGGGACTGAACTGGTGGATGATTTAAAAAAATAAATAATCGTTTAACACCGAATCTTACCAGTAAAGAAGAGATCTCTGTTGAGTTTGCTTGTTATTCCACAGCGGATGTAATCCGTATGTTCTTTGTAAGAGTTCAGTTCAGCAGAGTTGGGGATATCCCAAAGCCTGCACGTATAGTCATCTGACCCCGTCAGGATCTGATAGCGATCCGAGGTGAAATCTGTTACATGTACAGCCCTGCAAGTTGAACAACACAAAAACAATTTTACAATTCAAAACATGCACCATTGTTGCATCCACTTTCCATGTCCACCCGGGCTCCCAACCAAATGTTTCTCTTTGACAGCTGGCATGCATACTTAGTTAAAGCATAATTATTCTGTACTGCAAAAATGTATTTTTACTGATTTGAGGGAAATAGAATTAATTAAATCGTGACATCCTCTTTCCAGTTACTTTGTCAACTCACTTTGTATGTCCTTTGAACATTCTGATGGCCACCCTGCCACTGACATCGAACAGTCGAACTGCTGAGTCCTCACATCCTGCCACAAGCAACTGGCCATCCGATCGGAACCTGCCACTGTACGCAGTATCTTTAAATCGTGTAAAAGTCTTCACTGGCTCCTGAGAGAATGGTCCATATATGTGAACCTGTTGATAAAAGTGTATAATTACATTTTAATTATTTTGCAATAAATTAAAAAATGAATGTATGAAATAATGGGTTGCTAATTTATGTTTTTTAACAACTGTTACAACGACTCAAACAGAACTTAATGGATAGAACAAAATAGAAGCTCACATACCCTTGTGGAAGCAGTCACAGCATAGGTGTGTGGCGCTAAAGGGGAGAAGTCTATGCTTGTAATGGCTCCAAACTCTTTAATCTGCACTGGAGCCTGTCAGATAAGCAGTCAGAGGGAATGGTTAAGAATCAGTAATTGTGCTAATTATGGAATTATGGTTATTCCAAAATCGACATGTCTTGCCCATGGTAAAAAATAATATATCAATAAGCTCACCTTGTAGTTTTTCCAGTACAGAGTGTCCTGTGTGACTTTCTCTCCCAACTTGGGATACACCTGGATTCGTGTAGGTTTGAATGAGGCCATTTCTTGATCCCGTAATTGAATTAATTGAGAATATATTGTGTGCCTAGTTCAGCCCAAAGAAAAATAAATCAAAATGATTCGTTATAAATTGGGAGCGTAGACGTAGGAAAACATGTTAGCATGCTAGCAACCGGACAACGTTAGTAAACGGTAATGACAAACACAACCTTTTGATTACCAGACGGAAATAACTGGGTGGTACTGACCACATAAACATTAGTATATTAAGCATACAGTGAACATTGTATATGCCAATGCCTTCCATACGTAAAAGTGTTATTTAATAGTATCGACCATTCACAACGAGTCAGCGTGTTCACTGAAAATGTGCACGATGTAAAACAACGACTGCTGCTTACCTTAGAAATTAATCCCTTGACTGAATTTCGTCGTGCCACGTTTTGAAGTAATCAGAAAGGTTTGACGATGATTTTAAGATCACATTGAGTTTCTCATTGTAATATTTTGTCACCATTTATTATCACGTTGGGTCCAAGGGAGGCAGCCATGTTGGTATCGTAAACACTTCCGTTTCCTACTTTATTGGTAACTGTGTCGGTTGACATCGACAGTACTGTTCAAGGCTGCAGAATACTGTTGCAAAATAATAAAAGCAACATTTGGGGGGGGGGAAATGACATAATTCAAGGATTGCATACTCTGACCAAAATCTAACATTTAACTGCAATGTCATCTGTGTCCATTGCGAGTATAAAAAAATGCCTTCGTAAATTGTAGGCCTTTGTAATCGGCAGGTGAACGGTAATCAATAACGAAATACTTAAAATGACACCCAGGTGGTCTTAACGTGTTTGTAAATTAATTACATTTTTAGAAGAAAAACAAACACAATCCCCGCGCAGATGGTAAAGGTATCAATGATTTGGGCTTTCTCTATTGTACTTTATTTTCAATATAGATTAATAATATATAAATTTCGCAATGGAAAGGCAGGCATTCGACAGTGTACACTCCCGGATAGAAAATATCTAGCAATCGCTTGTTGAAAATGTCACATGTCTTTACTAATACAAGTTGCACTGTCACAACATAATCAAACCAATCTGATGCTATGTATTTGAAATTTGAGACAGTGTTAAATAATAGGTGTAAAACGCGAAAATGGAAAACAGCAAGGCATCGCCATGCCTGGGAAACGCACCGAAAGATGATTGGACGACGCGTGCACGCGTAATGTTCAAGCCATAGCTCTGGTGCAAACTGTCAGCCTCTGTGCGTCACTTCCCCTGTTCATCCTTTCTTCGAGCTTCCGCCGACAGTGGGACCCGCGTGTTTACATACTCCCAGGTTATTTCAGAGTTATATTGACTTTACATGTTTCATCGGGTATATAACTTCTACGTGTGATTAAAAGTTAACGGTTTTGTATTGCCTTATATCTCTCAAAGTTGCAGGAAACAAACTAAAGTGCTTATAGTCGGGATGAAATGGGCCGAGGCCCGACGCTAGCGTTCCAGTTAGCTCAGTTGCTAAGATCAGTTGAATAGATGTGAGATCTAAATTTACCAGCAGATTAAATCGCTCGCCTCCCCCATACAAACTAAAAAGTGACGAACGGTCGAATTGAGTTTCTATTGAAACACTGCATTTGTTGTCCTGTAAAAAGAGAGGCCATGACAATTCCAACGTAATGGCCTGCCCTGCCCCCAATATGCATGTTTTCTCCAGACAGCTCAACTAAACTGGGGACCTCGAACAGGTGTGCTACTATTTTAGTGGTTGGAGCAGCTGGACCCTACATTCTTACATTATATTTTCAACTACAATTTAGCTTTACTTAATTTCTGTAACACATTTCTGGTGGTATTTTATATCCAGAATGTGAAATGATTCGGAACTGAGTATTTGGACGTCTTAACCAACAACCCATTACTTACTTAATGACTTTCTATATTTGACTAATTTTTGAGTGAGGTGGTTTTTCATCAGAGGATATTTTGATGTATTTTTTTTAAGATCAGTACAGCTGCTCTGTTTGACCAAGTTACAGTATGGAATACCTAACTTTAGCCTGTGTTGTGTTTTTGTCAGATGAAGGAGTTTATAATGAACCAGGAGAAGCTCGCCAAACTCCAGGCGCAAGTCCGCATCGGCGGCAAGGTGAGTGCAACGATTAAAGGTATGTTTTTGTTGGCCTCGAAAAATAATGTGATTTTAAATGTTGCCGTTTTGATTCTTTACAGGGGTCAGCCCGCAGAAAGAAGAAGGTGGTTCACAGAACGGCTTCAGCCGACGACAAAAAACTTCAGTTCTCCCTAAAGAAACTCGGAGTCAACAACATCTCTGGCATTGAAGAGGTACAGCAGCATATGTGTTTGATGTCGGTCATGTTGTGCCACATGTGTTCAGAAAACAAAGACGAATTCTGGTGTCATTGAGTTCCCAGTATGTGTTGTGTAAACCTGACCAGGTTCTGTCCTTTCTTGTGCCACTATAGGTGAACATGTTCACAAACCAGGGCACCGTGATCCACTTTAACAACCCCAAGGTCCAGGCCTCTCTGGCTGCCAACACATTCACCATCACGGGGCATGCAGAGAACAAGCAGCTCACGGAGATGCTTCCAGGAATTCTGAACCAGCTCGGCGCTGACAGTCTCACCAGTCTGAGGAGATTAGCAGAGACCCTTCCTAAGCCTGGTAAAGAATGTTTAATTGTGTTAAAGCTAGGGAAGGCAATTTATTTAGGAAGCTATTTTGTCATATTTGTCGATATTCGATCTATATCCCGACAGCGGTTAATAAATAAAATGGTCTGACAGAAAAAATCGGTCTTTTATGGGAGTCGCCGTCCTGTAACAAGCATGAATGAAATAATTGTAGCTATCGACTGGATATACCTGATCAACTTACCAACCAGGCTACCTACACGCACTCTGCCCAAGGCTGATCCAATCAAACGCTAGCAAGCTATTCATCTGTATTGGGGGAGTGGCTTTGGTGGGGTTGGGAGTGGGTTTTTTTTTTCCCGGCGGGATAATCTCTAAATCTAGTTTACTCTGGCTGGTTTCTCTCAAATTTGCCTACCCTAGCTTTAAATTGTGGAGCTTAGATCATTGTTTGATGAATTCAAATGCACAAACTGGGTCTTCCCTCATAGCAGGAGACAAGGCCCCCATGGTTACTGTTGAGGAGGAGGAGGAGGATGATGATGTTCCGGGTATGTAAAACCACAAATCACTTTTCAGCTATTTTATTCATTTGAACATTATTTCTAAGGAAAAAGCTTAGTTTGGTTATTGGTGGAACAAAGACAGATCTACCTTGCATTACAGGACCTCACAACCTGCATTAGTTTAGGTAATGGCGTCATTTGTATTGTTAAAGTATTTTCCAATCTGTAGTCCTGATGGTGTGCTGTGGCATGTAGGGTTTAAAATTGAAATGTTTGGCCAAGTTCTTTCTCAGGCTCAGGCACAAAAGGTTTAAGTAAATCTTGGCCCGCACCCACAAGTGATCGTAGTGCACTCACCCAGTCTCGCTGACTGGGTGAGTGTAATCGTATTGCACTCACCCTTTTTATTTAGTGCTAATTAGTTTTCAGAATAATTAAGCCCTACTTTAAATTACATTTACTGTATGTTTATCTTTCCATTTCAGATCTTGTTGAGAACTTCGATGAAGCATCAAAGAACGAGGCCAACTAAGGAGAAAAATACCACCAACATTTTCACGACTCCATTTGACAATGTTTTAACTTTTGCTTGTTGGCAACAGGGGCAAGTTGCTCTTGGCTTTTAACAAGAACAATTGGGCAAAAATAAGTGAAATAGACCCTTTTTATGACAACCTTTAACGTATATCGACGTCTGATTTGCCTTATTATGTTGTCCCTGTGAATGAATTGGTGAACTGAATGTGCAGACCTCTGTTCTTTCCCTTCTCTCTGTGATGCCAACACCAATGTGTTTATCACCATGTAATAAAGATTTAAGTTCTATCACTGGTTCCTTGGAAATCTTTGGGATGTAAACAACAAAGCTTGTATGAACATGTGATGGTGTTCACTGGCATTGCGTTGCAGTGTTTGAGTCCCACATTTAGGACAAACAACCAAGAAGAGATATTGCCATGGTATCCACATGCAATAGTGATTGAACAGGGTCCAGAATTACATTGCATGAAGGAGTTTCTATGCTATCATAAATATGAATCTTTAATTCTTGACACATCAATCCATTGTAGGCCAAAAATGGTACATCTCTGATTGACATTTGAATACGTCATGGAACTATGCATTTGTCAATTACTTGTAACAAATAAGGAAAAGGCGGGCCACATTTCCTCAGAAATCCCCTTCTGTCGAAACCCGGTATCATCGAGCCATATAAATTATGCAAATCCGTCAAAGGTCTGGAAAACCATATCCTGTTCCATCTGAATGTAATATTGGCATTACTGTTGTTAGGTGCAGGGTATGACTTGTTAGCTGAGGGTTAATCATCAAACTCATTTTTGCAATTCATACATAACCCCTTTTATAACAGCACTATGATGAATGCTTAACTGCATCACGGGTTACTTTGGGGAACCAAAACATTCTTAGAAAGTTTGACATTGAGTCATTCACTAGGTCAGTCACTATTTACATTTTTAGGTTTATTTTTTTTATTTTTACAATTGACTCATCAGGTATGTTTGAGTCATTATGTGTGGATACATTTTTCATGTAGAATATATAATAAACAGTAGTCAGTTTTAGATGAGGGGAAATTTGGCCAGGGAATGTCCTGTAGAACAGAAATAAGGAATTTGGTTTCTATACTTCATGACGAGTTGTAGCCTTTTAAATATGCAAATACTAATTTCTCCGCTCTGTATTCAAAACATGGGGTCAACTCTTTCCACCCACCAAAGCTTTCTCACCATTTTTATTAAGAGAAACCTTACCCCAGCGAAAAAATAATTTGTGATGCAAATCAGCATTGAGGAAACGAGAGTATCGCCCCCACAGAAACTCTGAAAGCAGAATTCTAGGAATAGGTTAAGTGCACTTTGTCTCTCACGTAATCAATGGCTTGAATTTGAAAAGATGCCATATTGTACATCCTGATAGCGAATAGTAAGGATGAAAAAAATATTAAACATTTTCAGACTTTACTTTGTCACTTTACTAACCTTTTCTTTCAAGTCAATGTATACATTCTAGTTTTGATTAGAGACTACCAAACTCTGTAACTTTTTTATTGGCAGGTTATTTCCAAATAATATATACATTCTGGTTTCCACTAGACGCTACCAAACTAATTATTCATTGTGGTCACACGTCCAGCCACCCCCCCCAGTTCCTCTCTCTGCCCACAAGCATTGCTTGTTCGCATTGTTTGCTGCTTTTGCCAATGATATAAAAGAACGTCCACATTCAAATATTTTAAGCAAGAGCACCTCTTAAGTTGGACTGTGTTAAAATGGTAAGGAAACACCATAAGCTATGTAGTATATTATAATGGGTATTGTTTCTATTTCTTACTTAACTTACACCTTTTCAATTGGTCGTTTAGAGGTTACATTTAGGTGACAGGTGATTTAAATCATGTGTAGTTTGCACATTTGAAAAGTCAGACATTGATGATAGTTTGTCTCTCATCTTTTGTGAAAATGTGATCTCTTATGCTTCAGACACCTCTGTTATCGTGGATATTTGTTGTCCTGTTGACCTTCCTGCAGGAAGCACATGGACTCACCTCTTTTCCAGACAATGCCGGTATTCTTTCTCTCTCATACATGTGTGTGTTTGTGATTGTGATTGTGTGTGTATAAGAATATATCTACCCATGAATATGACATATCTGATTGGCTGTGTTTGTGTTTGTGTGCATCCACATGCATTTGTGTGTCCAGTGGTCGTGGCTGAAGGAGAGCCAGTTACACTGACCTGTGATTCAGCGACTCCCGGGGACGTTACCTGGAAGTTTGTACAACATGGAGAGGTCAACGAGGTCCAGTTGGGGCATGGGAGAAGTCTGAAAGTGAACTATGAGGACATACCAGATTTGGGGGAATACAGCTGCTGGAGTGGAGAAACAAAGTTGTGGTCTGCCCATCTGGTCCTTGTTGCAGAGGAGAGCCCTTCTGGTAAGATTCTTATTTTGACCTGTCATGTCATTCTGGAGCTTCACAGGTATAATCATGTCTACAATCTATTCTCTTGAGGTTTTTAAATGTTTTCTCATACAAAAATACAGTTGTCACTAGTGGTGACCACACTCATGAACGATTAGGTAAATTAGTTCATTTGTATTTCAAGTCCACATACGTTGCTGGTAGACCAGTGCAGTGAAAGCAGATCAACATTTGAAGGAAAATATCTCTTATTAACTGGCACGGATAAGATGCTAATGTCCCCTGTACATGTTTGAGTGATTGCTAATCCGGGTGTTTCGTCCGATATAGAAATAGCAGTGTAAACAAAGAGAAGTGCAGCTGTCTATATGATAGGCTACGTTTAATTCTCCTTTTCCGTAATTTTGCAGAATCTATGTTAAGCTGCTCTGCAAAATCGTATAACTGTGTCTTCAACTGCCACTGGAACAGTAATTATACCGCTATACGACTCGGTCTGGGCAAGGACTGGTCAGTACATTCAACGAATCAAACCATATTCAAAAGCAAAATTACAGTGATTATAAATTGAAATATTTCCAAATTCCCATAATGACAAAACAGTTCAGACATAAGTATAGATCAGACAGTCTATGTATTTGTATGGGAAAATAAGTAATTGTCCTCTGTGTTTGACTCATCTCCAGTGCTGAAGGTAGGAAGAACTGCTCGTGGGTCACCAGCTCCAGACAAGGGTTCCGGTTTGAGCTGTCCCACTCCCTCATACCGTACATGGAGGAAACCACAATGATAGAAGTCACCGCTGAGGCCATGAACGAGTACATCTTCCACAGGACCACCAAGAGATTCTATCTCAGGGACATTAGTAAGTCAGACTCCATTCAGGAGATCCAGGGGAAGGGGTTGGCAGTACAGACTACACACACAAACAAACTGCAATATGTAATGATGGTAGATTTATGATAATAAGACATGTGCAATGAAGGTCAAACGTTGCACCAAAAAAATATATATTTTAGTATTTAAAGAATGATACATATGGTGAGTTTTTGGTATTTAATTGGTTTTCTGACTTGTTGTCTTTTGCTTTCTCTTAATTTATCTACAGTTAAACCAGAGAGTCCCCAGATAGTCAAATGTCAGGAAGTGGGTCATCAACTGAATGTGAGCATAGAACCAGCGTCCAGCTGGTCCACACCACATAGTTACTTCAAATTGGAGCATGAGATCGAATATGTGTCCAGAGACAATGGCGAGGTAAAGGCACACACACAGCAAATTTCAAAAAACACTCACACACACTAACAAACACACATTTGCACTCAAGCCTTATCTCTCAAGGTTTTTAATTCATGTTTTATTTCTCAATTCAGAAGACATCCTCAAGAAGTCATCTGATACCGAGGGAGATTAGCGAGCTCAGAGTTCGGTCCAGAGACTCCCTGGGGCTCTCAGACTGGAGTCGATGGACTCCATGGACAAAAGTAAACCTTTAAGCTCAGTATTCTCACCCTGTCGTGTCCTATCTTCTATCTCCTTTCAAGCCTAAACGTCTCTGCACACACACGGTGACACTTTGCTATGGTTTTCTCTAATCATAATAAGGTGCAAATTATTGTGTCTTGTGGCATCACAATGAAATCAAAGGGAGTTATCGTTTAACTTATTTTGTTTAACTTATTTATGGATGATTGGTTTATTTATAGTTATTTATTTATTTATAATGGAACACAATATATATGTCTTCTGTCTCTGTCTTCTTTCTGTTTAAATGTGTTTGTATTTCTATGTATTTGACTCTGGCATTTTCAATTAAAGGTTTGTTTCCTCATATATATGTTGCTTGTTCAGTCATGTTCATATTTGTTTCCTGCTTCTCCTGTGACTAAAGTTACGTAGCAGTTGCTTTACCCAGGCGAATAACAAATAACAATGGTAACTTAGCTGTAGATGAAGATAAGGTGGCAATATTTATTGACAATAAATTGAAAGATTGTTTTTGATGCAAAATGGCATCACTCCAGTCCAGTCCAATCCAGTGGCAGAATTGATACAGTTAAAGTAATTTAAAAAAAATGATGCTGTCCAACGCCAAAATACCCAAAAGGGCCTTCTCCCCTGATTACTCCCATATGTTTTTATGAACAGTATTGATCTTGAGAATACAATATATTAACACAATATAATATAAACCATTCTGTAACATATTGCCAATTCCTCCATTGCCCATATGTGATGCTCTATATTCAGTGTTTGTCAAATAGTATACTTTGATTTCCTGTGAGTATAAGGGGGGCCGAGGTCAAACATATCACACAGCTTTCAGGGAAAAATGAACCAGAGTCTTGAGATTATCAACATTCTACATTGTGACAAATATTTGTCATCATGGTTTGGCACAGCGGAAATGATGGCAAATAGTGGTAAAAATGGCTTGGTACAACAACACTCAAAATGGAACTGAGGCAAAGCTGCAGTAAAAAAACAACAACTCACAAATCTGTCGTTTTGTGAGTTGCAACAACATAAGGGAAGGAACCCAACATAGCCAACATAGCTTCAAAGATGATCATTTCTCCTTTTTACTGTGTTTTAATGGGAACTTTATTCTCATTTGTATTGCTTGTTTTCTTCATGGCAGGTGAGGAAATCAGGGAAGATTAATTCTAAAAACAACAAGTGCAGACTACAAGGACCACACTAGGATCCTCCACTGGAGCAGACTCAGAGATCCTACTTAGTTTTTATGTCCCTCTGAATAGTCGTGTTTGACTCCTAGCTGAAAGGTACTTGATTAAATCTCCTATTTCCAGAGTCTAAGCCTACCTGGGATCCTAGAGCATGATGCCTTTCACTGATGTGGAAAATGAATGCTGTGTATTCATTATTTGTGTTCATTATGTATTTATGTCTATGTATTCTACTTTTTATTATACTGTCTAATATGGAATGACATTTAAGTCAATATGAAATAAATAAATATGGCTATGAATTAAATCCTGTAAATAAATGGAAGTATTTATTGTTTTTTAAATCGAGTTTCTTCATAAAGCGAACCGCTGTTTGTCTGTATGTGACGTTGATATACCGAGTTTGTAAGCTGCCCGGAACATAGTCTTTTTAAAAAGACTATTGTTCATTTTATTTCATAATTCCACATTAATTTATCTCAGGGGACTTTCATTTCATAATGCATTTATTTCCCAGCTCTTTCTGTTTCCATCTGTAATATTCAGATTAGTGGCGCGTGGTTATCTCACAGATTCAGACCAAAGCAACAGCACCAGAAGAGGACTGAATGAATGCATATACAGCGTATATACGATAGAGAATATAGCGGATGGAAGGACGATAGACTCGTTGTGCGTACTACTCATGGACATACATTAATGTACTACTCATGGATAGACCATATAATAGATCCATGGTACTACCATGTCTATGGGTGCTAGTTGAGCGGCAGCTTATTTTTGTGTAAATGTCAGGTGGGGCGCCTGCCCACAAGCCGTCTTTTAAAGTCGGGGCCGACTTCGGTACTACACACTACTACACGACTGGTCTTGACGATCAGTCTGGCCTTGCGTCGGGTCGGTGGTCCACACTAGGTGAATCGGAACAGGCCGGGGTCCACACATGAAGACTCTACTGTCCGATTATCCGCGCCTTCTTTGAAAACTCTACAAATGTCCCACACTACGCGCCCGATAATATCAAACCGGTTCCCCCTACAATATCAGATCCGACTTCAATAAAAGTAGGAAAGGTTTTTATTAAATAAAATGGTTTCATTTATTAAATTACATTGATTCATTTATATAATTATGTTTATGTATTTAAAGTATTTAATAGCTATGTATATTTCATAGGCATATCTATTTATTTAATATTGATTCAATGGCATTCCATAGAATAAAACCAAGGGTATTGTGGTCTGCGCAGCTGAGGACATTTATTTGGAAAGAGAACGGAAGTGTACTAAACAACACGAGAGATCCGCCCTCTCCTCAGCCAATTGTGTTAAAACTAGGCACAATTCCCCTTTCAACGGTTGATATGCACCGTGTTTTTCGGCCTTTGTAGCGTAACGTGCACCGCAAATGTCGACACCATGGTGTATTGTCGGACAACTGCGTGGGGCTTTTGGCTCTGGGTGGTTTTCACGCATTTCCAGTTCTTGTCAGGTGAGCGAAACATTGCAGCTCATTCATTAGTCAGCCAGTTAAAGCGTTGCTCGCCAGCCCGTTTTAGCCAACGTTACCTTATCATAACCGATATTGATTTGTTATTCGGATATTGAAGGTGATTTTCTGCTGCTACTGCTGCAGTGGTGTCAAATGACAAGCAGTCGCGAGGTGGAATAATCGTGTTGGTTTGTTGTGATGCATTGGAGAGAGAGACGTCACGCGGTCCCAGCGTGTAGTCTTGTTTTCCATGTAAACAGTAGCGCGGATGAAATCACCGTGGACGATATAATATAACGTTTACGTATACAATCCATTGACCCATCAAATGTATTTTCTACATACAAGGTCTTGGGCTGAATGAACTGCTTTACTTCCGGGTTATGAGTCCTGAAGATATTGGTTACGTCTTCAGTGCGGCCCCAGCTAAAGACTTTGGGGGGGCTTTTGTGAGTATTTAAGCCCTTACAGTTGTAATATCGAGTCAGAATAATCTGCTAACCAGTATGCCTAATGTCTGCTCATACCTCTCTGTTTGGATGCTATAGACCTCTTCATATAATGAGATTCTACTTGTGCCAGCTGATCCTATTGATGGTTGTGAACCACTGACGAACAAAGATCTACTTCAGGGACAGGTGATCCTGCTGGAAAGAGGGTATGTTGGTGTATGTGTGTGCAGCTATTCGTTGTGGAACATTATTCTAGCACACACACTCTTGTTTATGTACGTTTGTGTATACCATTTGAGCTATTGAGGAAATTAAATGCATGAAAACATTAATGCGCAGGTTAGTATGTTCAGTATTTACAGAGCTAAAAACGTTCTTTTTGTCCGTCGCTGGTTTTGTCTAATTATTGTCAAATATTTATTGTTAAACTCATCAACCACGTCCAATACCTGTATGTCTGGATTCATAATAGACAACTCTTTATTTTTTAATCTGTGCACTCCAGGGGCTGTTCCTTTGTCCACAAAGCCCAACAAGTGGAGGAGGCAGGAGGGAAAGCAGTGCTTATTGCAGATAACGTAGTGGAGAATGACAATCTGTACCTGGACATGGTCGCTGATGGGAGCACTGCTATGCCAAGCATTCCAGCCTTGTTCCTGTTGGGACGTGATGGGTAAGGTATACATACAAGTGGCGCCTTTATCATTCTCGGAAACCATCGGCTATCGTCTGACGATATATTATATCTGGGGACAACGGGCAATATCTTTGGGTAGCCGGATAACGGGCATCCATGCCAAGACTTCCTCTTCCGGGGATGATCATGAGTTACACTCCGATTAGCAACTTGAGACTCAAGAATGGAGTTGGAGATGATGGACGAAGTCTACAACCCGATTGTTTCAGAAGTAGCAGAGTGGAACGAAGAGTACACAAACATCGATATTTTCTGTAGGTGTTTCAGGTCCAGACGACATTTCGGGGAATTTCTATAAACATTTCAAAGCTAATTAAAAAAAGAATGGTTGTCGGACAATAGC
Organism: Brosme brosme; assembly: GCA_900302425.1. Taxonomy (NCBI): domain Eukaryota; kingdom Metazoa; phylum Chordata; class Actinopteri; order Gadiformes; family Lotidae; genus Brosme; species Brosme brosme. The sequence continues at coordinate 4,646 of OMKX01114296.1, read as the reverse complement.
CATTGGCTCTCGAGATTGTTGCCCTCCACACGGACTGTTTACCTGCATGCAATCAAACTCAAACTTGATTGGTCATTACTACCATGACTTTTAGCGGGCAAGAATGGAAACCAGAACTCTTCCAATACCAAAAATTGTGTCCCGTGTGCTACAGATTTTGTGTTCATATGCAGATATCTCTTTGTAAAGATTACTCTTATACAGACCTTATTCATTGTGGCCATATTTGTGATGCATTCATTTTATTAAATTCTTTCCATTTTCCCATCTGGGTAGCATTTAGAATGCATTTCAATTGAGTTGTCATGGTTTCCCCAAAGATTCCAGAAAGTTTACCCACCCAACTATATAAGCACTCATGTGTTTGCATTTTTTTCCTATTTATTCTTCTAGGCTTATGATTAGACGATCTCTCCAGAGACATGCGCTGCCTTGGGCTGTGATCTCCATTCCTGTGAATGTCTCCTCTTTGGGCTCCTTCCCTCTAAACCAACCACCATGGACACTGTGGTAGAGCAGACACACGCCGACATGCCTAGCAACATGCTGGAACAAATTACTGGAAATATGTAAATCCCCTGGGGTTTTAGAAGTTTTCTTAAAATATGCAAAATGTGTTAAAGCATCTTCATATTTGATAGTTTGTTTTGTTGAAGTAAAATATACACACACCGGAGATGGATCTTCATGCATGATCTTCGTCGACGCTGTTATTCAGCAGAGCTTTTTTCAGTTTGTAATTGGTTTTCATTTCTTGAGCTGTAGTCAACATTGTCCTTTTTCCTTAATTCTGCAATGTTTACTCCGTTGGTCACTACTGAGTTTTGGTATAAAATGTCCGCTATAATCCTTTCATAGAGTCGCATAGAGCTCCCTGTTTGGTTTCTACAACTTTTCTTTTACTTTTACATTTGAATAAAATGACATGGGGTGACAGCAGTTTGAAAAGCCAAGAAGGTAATTGAGAATAAATAATTATGGCTTCACTGTAGCTGTAATAAAAATTTTGCTATGAAACCACTACAGTAAAAACAATCAAGTATGTTCTTTTTTTTTCTTTTCATTGACTATAGAAGGAGTGTATCTTTCAGTATCTCACGATTCATTTTGGGTCACAACTCCATAAAAATCTATTTCAATTTTCACAATCTAGTCTCGATTAAGTACAAAGGGGTGCTAACTACCGCACCTCCTCCAGTCCGCTGTGGGCTGAGAAGGGCGGTGGGCAATTTATGGGATGAAACCAGTAGTAAGTAAAGTGTGAATATGATTATGTCGTTTTTGTATTTGGAGAAATTATCAACTGATCGCAATAATGTAAACACACAAAGGTAATCCTAAAACAAACGTAAGTTTTTGGAAGTTGTGAATGAATCTACAATCATAAAAGACAAGAATAGTGATTCTTATGTGATATATATATATATATATAAATATATATCATATATATATATATATATATTTATTTATTTATTTTTCTCAATCCTATCAATTAATATGTCTGGCATTGTATTCAAGGCTTGGTTTATAAGGGACAAAGGCAATATATTCTAATGTGGTAAAAATTTTTGACCTCAATACCGAATGTAAAGAAGAATTAGGAAAGCAAGTAGCCTAACTGAGTTTCATCAGGGCCATGAAAAGGTATTCATCCTGCAAACACGTTTTTGAATATTAAAGCAATAACATTTTCTGAATTGTGTCTTGGGCAAACAAAAAAGGTGGGCTAGTAGGCTTGATATTTATTCCCCCATAAATTGTCAACATGGCCAAGTTGGCATCTTGACCCTGATAGCGCTTGGAAGACGCAAACAGCTTCTGTATCTTTCTCTACGCTATAAACCAATCCGTTTCAAGTTTCAAAGCATATGCATTGTATCCTAAACGAGAACGGGTACTTTCATTATGAAATGGTTGCTCCCCACCTGTTATTAGGCTATTGGACTGAAATCCTTAATCGTTGGTAAAAAATGTTTTACCACTATAATCTTTTCATAGAGTCACAAAGGTCTCCCTGTTTGGATTCTACAACTTTTCTTTTCCTTGCTTTTAAGGCGCATTGTTTTTTCAGACTTTTTTTTTTCTTTACTCCAATCCGTACACATCTGAATAAAATGACATGGGGTGACAAGTTTGAAAAGCCAAGAAGGTGGAAAGTGGAAATAATTATGGCCTCACTGTAGCTGTAATACGAATTTTACTATGAAACTATTACAGTAAAAACAATTAAGTATGTTTTATAAATTGCATTAACTATCAAGTAGGAGTGTGAATCGTTCAGTATCTCACGATTCAATTTAGGTTATCTGGGACACAACTCAATACAAAATCTATTTCACAATTACAAAGTACAAAGGTGCGCTAACTACCGCACCTCCTCCAGTCCGCTGTGGGCTAAGAAGGACGGTGGGGCAATTTATGGCATGAAAGCAGTAGTAGGTAAAGTGTGAATAAGATTATGTGGTTTATATTGGACTGAAATACTTCATCGTTGGTACAAAGTTTGAAGTTTCATTTTTTGCTTTAGGAAAATATTCTACTCGACCAATAATCGTCCCTTAAACAGAAATCCCTTCTCAATATTGGCCCCTTCGATTGGTGAAGGCTAAACATATCTAGCCTACAAAAAAATGAAATGCTAAGGGGTAGAACATGAGATATAGCCTACACATAGAAGACAATGCCTTTTGCGTAATTAAGGCATAGGCTAGTACTTTGTTTGCAATACATTATGATGTGGATTACCTGAAACAGAAAAAGACCAACAAGCAGGCCTACGGTTTGTTCGTTAGTTTGAGGCGCTGCAAGTTGATCCATAGTTTGCATCCAAATTTGTCCAACGCTTCTCCTTTTTCTTGACTGGACCCCACTCTGAGAACAAAGCAGAAAGACGGAGTTATAGGCCATTTAAACCAACTGCGGCCCTCGGCCCACTTTTGATTGGCCCGCAGCCCATTTTAAAAATTAAAAATAATCAAAAATTAAATTTGTTAATTTTTTTTTGCTTGACTTTATTGCATTTCTTAGTTAACCCACTAGTGCAGGGGTGTCAAAACTGATTGATTGGCCTGCGGCACATTTTAAAAATATAATGTAATATGGCCCTTTTAATTTTTAATTTTTTGCTTGACTTTATTGCATTTCTTAGTTAACCCACTAGGTGGAGCTACTGTTCGAACAAGTCAGGCGACTCCCCATTACAAGAGCAATCAAAGAAAAATTTCCCGCCAGTGAGAAAAGATGGCAGAACCAAAGTGTGGGTGTTACAGAGACAGACAGAAAAGCCCTGATTTAACTAGTTAAAAATAATAAATACATCTATAAACAAAGATATAAAGGCATCAAGTTATTGTGGTTTCATATGGTTAAAAATGTGTTATTTTTGCCAAGTGGCCCGGCCCTTCGTAGATTTTTCTGTATGTGGCCCTCAGTGAAAAAAGTTTGGACACCCCTGGTCTACACCAACATTAATAATCAGGATACCACCAAGTGCATTTCCATATCAGACTTATATGCCCAATGAGTGACGGAATATGGAGAGAATTCTAGAAGCGACCCGACAGGAAACAGAGCCCAGCTATTGGCGTTTCTCCAGAGATGAGCCTTGCAGGCTGGTTGATACACCAGCTCCTCCGTGGCGTCTGACAGGACCCTGAGCATCCATGTTGAGACTCTTGGTAAGTCCAGAATCATATTTAAAAACAAGCTTTGCACTGTTTGTATTCCTGCACTGTTTACTGTTTACTTTTTGTACTTTTGCACGACCACCACGACACACAATCTACCATAGTGTAGTGACTACATTATGGGTTCGTGTTCCCCTCTTACTGTGAGGGATCGAGTGGGAGGGAACTGGCTTTGTGACACGGGGGTCTGGGGGGACTGTTTATGCTGTTGCACGAGTGGTTCTAGCGATGCACTGAGAGTATTTGGTCTGCTGTGGTTTTGGATTAAAACAGTTATTATTACGTTGCCTACGTCCTCCTTTTCCTCCGGCACCTTATCATGGTCAGTGTATCAGGGGGCCAGTCCCTACCAGGCCTCTGTAATCTCTTCACATGATCTTTACTAACTACATTTCTGTGAGGGATTTTTGATTTCTGTGTGTGAGATATGTGTGTATGCAGTGTTTCCCACAGGATTTTTGGAGACTATGGTGGGGGGCTCGCAATCCAGTAGGGGGGTCCGGGGGCATGCCCCCCCGGGAGAAAATTTTGTATAGATTTCATTTAAATGCATCAATCTGGTGAATTATACATATATATACATACAATAACATACATATTATTAATATGTATTGTTATTTATTCATTATGCCATAATTGTATTACTACTTATCAATGTTGGGCAAGCTACTTGGAAATTGTAGTTAGCTAAGCTATTAGTTACTCTGCCACAAATAAAGCTTCACTACACAAAAGCTACCACCCAGTCAAATGTAGCAAGCTGAGGTGAAGTGAATCTCTGATTATAAGAAGTTTAAAGAGTTAGGCTATTAAAAAGTTACTTGGTTCAGGATATAGTGAAGCTACCACCAAGCTACTGAGGATTGTAGTAAGTTACTAGCTTCGCTACAAGTAGTGAAGCTACTGCCCAACACTGCTATTTATTATGCTATTTATTCATTATGCCATTATTGTATTTAT
>OMKX01114295.1:0-11699 GCA_900302425.1 Brosme brosme | reverse complement strand
GACGCCCATGAATGTATGAACCATTGGTTTTCCTTTACCCTCGTGACCTGGTCGGGCCCTCGTCCGCTGGGGCCCTCTGACGGTGTTAGCCTTGGGTTGTTGTTTTTCAACTTGATTAATCAATACATGAAAACGACTGTCCGTGTTACGCAATGGGACTAGTCCATTTCATCCATTCCGTTCCATTGATGGAATAAATGTTTCGTCTTGTCCTTTGTCTTCTTATGAAGACGATTTTTAACACTTTAAGCAAATGTGAAACTTTAGTAGGAATAGTTTTGGCCGTGAGACCCGTTGGTAAAGGATTTGCAGTCAAAGGTTTGAGGTTTGAGCTGACCAAAAAATAAACACAGGGTCAATGACTTCTGGTCAATATTTATAGATTGTCTGACACAACACGATCAGTCCCTTCAGGTCCTCATTGAGGGGTGAACCGCCAGAGGACTGAGTGAAAGGCTGAGCTAGCTCTACTACTACAGCCTGCATATCCACAGTGATTATCCCCTCGTGTTTCCGCAGGGCAGGGTTTTAGTGACATGAGGCTGTGCGGGCAGGTCTCAGCGCTGTGGCTGCTGGCGCTGCACACCGCATTCGCTGCCGAAGGTGAGCATCTCTCCCCCTCTCCCCCCCCCAAAAAAAAGAAGACCACGAGCTCTTTCGAATCATTGAAGATACATTATTATTTAAAAATGTTCCATTTTGTATGTTTTATTTCATTTGATGATTGTTGTACATTTGCTGTACTTTCCAGTGATCAAATAGCATGACGTTCTGTCTCAGTTGTTTACAGTTTAATCAGCCATGTGCTGGATGGGTTAAGGCTGGAATTTACTTGCTGCAGACAGCGCATATGTGTACTACGCATCATGGCTGCCATGCGTATTCTGCGACCGTTTGGTGCGTCGGTCGCGCACGTCGTCGCAAGCGAACAAGACGCGCCCGCAAGATGCAATACTGACAAGAAACTTGGGGGCGATCGTGCGAAAAAAAAACTGTGACAGCAAGATTCAATATTGACAACAACGCTGGGGCGATTGTGCCAATATCTGGTGCATTGGTAGAACAAGGGAACCAAATTCTCAGTTTTTGCGACGGCTTCGATTGAGGGGCCGCACATACCACCTCCGATCGCAGCGACGCTTTTTTTTCTGCCGCCGTCTTAACAGTAGTAAAATGATCAGTTCTTTCTTCCTCTACCAGTGTCTCCATGTTGTTTATTTACATGAACACGCAATGCACGTGCTTTTGCACGCTTTCCGGATCTGATATTACTGTGGTCTGCCCCAAGTGGAGACCTCCACTATCATGCGTTTTGGCGCGTAATGCTGCAGCAAGTCTGCACACAGGACGCAGCAGGTCGCAGCAGGTCGCATACGCGTACGCTTGGTCTAACAGCAAGTCTAACCCAGCCCTTATAATGAAATACGCGCACGCACGCACGCACAGACACGAAAACAAACTTCTTGCACAAACAAAAATACACACAGAGGTGAAGTGCAGGTGGAGTAAGAAATGAGAAGTAAGAATACAGTGGTGGAACCAAAAAGTGCTTTTCGGGAGACTGGCCCCACTACACCACTGAATATTGTTTGCTGATTTTACAAAAGTGCATTTCCACAGAGTCCTGTGGGGGTCGCTGTGGCAGGTTCGATGCACAGCGCAGATGCCAGTGTGACTCCTTGTGCGTCTACCACCGAAGCTGCTGCCATGACTTCCAGTCTGTTTGCCGAAGGAAAAGTCGGTTTTTTGATGCTCTTTACCATTGTATATTTGATATGTCCCCTTGTTAAGAACAACCTAATTAAATGAATAAACATGTGAGCAACACTAATACCTCTAACTATATAGGCCTACACACTTATCTGAACACAACCTGCAAACGGTTCGGAAGTCCTAATTCCCATTATTTTCGCTCAATTCCCCCAATATTGGGCAGAAACTGGAACTTTATTTGACCAATATAGACAGATATCCAGCTATTTATTCGGAGGTAACTTTATAACTCAACCGTAACATTTTCGATGCAACCTTTAACCTAAAGCCTTCCCTCTAGTCGCTCGCGGGGACACGTTTGATACACCGGAGGACCTCCACTCCACGGTGAGTAGCATGGATGGAGCTGCCGTTAGCAACATCACCACCGTCACCACCTACCCCGACCCCACCACCACCGTTGCTACCCCAGACACCACCACATGGGCCCCCACCCCAGCCTTTGACCCCGACGAAGTCCCTTGTAGCGGGCGGCCGTTCGACGCCTTCCTGCAGCTGAAGAACGGGTCCATTTACGCATTCAGAGGTAGGCCTCGTCGAGTAGGAGGGTCTTTGTATTTCTACGTGGTTTTTGTTGTGTGTGTTCAGCTAGCACACACAGATTGCACTATGGATTTTATGTATACCATTTAATATGCATAATGTCTAATGACTATTAATCATTTACATACTGTATGTAACTATGTACATTTCCTCAATGCATGGGCTCATGAGCTATATTAATGTTTGATTATTATAACACAGGATACAATTGTATAGCATACAATCCTTTTTTTACTCCTATATTTAATTGTTATCCCAGGTGAATATTTCTTTGAGCTTGATGAGAGTTCGGTTTTGCCTGGATACCCCAAGCTCATCAAGGATGTTTGGGGGATACCTGGTCCGATAGACGCTGCTTTCACACGCATCAACTGCCAAGGAAAAAGCTACCTCTTCAAGGTAGCTTTCCCACTCAAATTGTTTAGTTTGCCCTGCCTTTTTGAGTCGCAAAATGTAGAAATGAGTTGTAAAAGTATAACAGAAGATAAGGGGGAATACAGAATTGGGAGGAACAAAAACAGCTTTTGGCCAAATATGTTCACAATTTTGTTCGTAGTTGTTTTTTATTTAATGAATAACTGTAGCAGTAGACATAGTATGAGTGATTGTCGTAGTAGTTGTATGCTGTATGCTGTAGTAGCAAGGACGTCTAATAGCTCATTACTTTACATTGCGGTACTTCTCATAGGGGAATCAGTACTGGAGGTTTGAGGGAGATGTTTTGGATGACGACTACCCTCGGGAAATCTCAGTGGGCTTTGACAATATGCCCGACGACATTAATGCAGCCTTTGCCATCCCAGCTCCAAGCCTCCGTGGGAAGGAGAAGGCCTACTTTTTTAAAGGTAGGTGGTGGTGAGGAGGGGGGTGGGCTCCAGCCCTTTACCACGGCAGGATGAAGACTATGTTTAAAGGTAGGTGGTGGTGAGGAGGGGGGTTTACCACGGCAGGATGAAGACTATGGAGCCAACACTGATTCACAAAACAACTAGGAAAAAAGGACCATATCTATAAAGGGCCACAACTTGCGTCTTCAAATTGTGGTAAAAAAAATGTTTATACATAAGTGACACAATATTTGTCCAGAAATTGCTGAAATATTTGCCATATATTATCTGTTTGGTCCTCCTTTGCAAATGGTGCATATGCCAATGTAAAATCCACGTGTATAAATTGTATTAAAACAAACTGTAACCATGGATTAACTTGTTAGTACAATGTTTACTCATCTGGTGAGCAGATCATGTGACATAGTGCTAGGGATATACCAGTTATACCGGCTGGTTTGAACCTGCTGCCTTTAGTATAAACCCAATGCCCCCGGCTGTCCTGGGACCCATTCTGCTGGTCAAATGAATCTCACTGTGGGGGAAATAAAACCCATTCACCAAGTCAGAAAATGTTCAAAAGTGGACAGACAGAAGAATGATGGACTGACTTTCACATCACACACAAATGAGGACGTCTACCTTTGTAAAGTCTACTGTTGAAGGCTACGGACTGAAGGCTTTTGACAACCATGGTATTCTTTTCTGTTTTGTCGATCAGGCGACCAGTATCACCAGTATGAGTTTAAATTCCAGCCCAGTCACGAGGAGTGTGTGGCCATGACTCGATCGTCCCCATCCATGATGTTCACACACTACACCCACCTCTACTACGACCAGCTGCTGGAGGATCTGTTCACCGAGCTCTTCAGGGGTCCTTGTATGTGTGTGTTGTGTGTGTGTGTATGTGTGTGCGTGTGTGTGTGTGTCTGTCAGCAAAGTGTGTGTACGTGTCGTGTGCATGTGTGAGTGAGTTTTTGTAGCTAATGATTCATTTAATATATGTTATATGCATATGTGTCAATTCCCCTCACATCATATTTCCTACCAACTTTTCCTCTATGCCTCTCTGTCTCTCTCTCTGTCTCTGTCTCTCTCTTCTCTCTTCTCTCTCTCTCTCTCTCTCCCTCTCTCTCCCTCTGCCTCTCCCTCTCCCTCTCTCTCTCTCTCTCTCTCTCTCTCTGTCTCTCGTTCAGTCGAGGGACAGAATAAAGGCCCTCGTCTGATCAGCAGGGATTGGCTGGGCCTCAAGCCGCCCATAGACGCCGCCATGGTGGGCCGGCTCTACCTCCGCCCCAAGACCACGCCCACTCCTCCCATGGTTCGCCCACCAGGGGGGCGGAGGGTCACTAAAAAGCGGCGAGGCAGGCGCCGTGGCCGTGGCCGCAGAGGCCGTCAGTCCCGCTCACTCTCATACTATTTGCCAGACATCTTCAGTTACTACGGCGATTTTGGCAGCGACTTTGGCAGCGACTTTGGCAGCGACTTTGGCAGCGACTTTGGCAGTGACTATGGCAGTGACTATGGCTACACGACCACCTCCCCGGAGCTGGCGAGCAAGAGCTTGCCCATTCAGAACGTCTATTTCTTCAAGAGCGGTAGGCCTTCCTTCCCCAGCACTCACAGCCCATCAGTAGCCTCTAGGCCTGGGCATGGCTCACACTCTGGCTGCTGAAGCGCTCTGCCTATGAACCCTACAGTGACGCGAGTTCCCAGACCGCGTGGTGTGCGGTTCTCCTGATCAAACCCCTTTGTCGTCCACATCTGCCCATCTCGGTGTAGCTCTGCCACAGCGCAATGATGCTGTTGCCACGGCAACGGACGTGCAAACTTGCGAACGTCAATTCTTGTATTATCGTGTGACCGGTCGAGAATCGACGAGGCTCATGGGTAGTGTAGTAGATGTCATGGAAACGAGTGAATGTTTCATTTATAAAGTATATTTCCTCGGTAATTAAGGTCAAATAGGTGAACCGCACTGCCCAGGTCTACAGCCTGCTCAGCACTGTATCTCCATGATGTCATTGTGTATGAGTTTTGCCTAAATTCTCTTTTCCACCTGCCAGATAAATACTACAGGACGAGTCTGAAGACCAAACGCGTGGAGCGCGTGACCCCCCCTTACCCACGATCCACTGCAAAATACTGGCTGGGCTGTGATGGTGAAGAGTCTGTCGTGTCCCGCGCAGAGAAGAGATAATGAGATGATAAAACTAAATAATGATGTAACAATACCAGATAATAAATTTAAGGGAGATTATGTGAGATAATGAGATAACAATACATGATGATAAAATGGGATAATCGTATAATATTGAGAAAATAATACAAGACAATGAGATACTAATAAGTGATTAATATGATGTAATGATATAATATATGGAGATAATTATAATAATAGAGTGACATAATAATTTGGGAAATAATATGATGAGATGTATTTTGTCATTGCGTTGGGTTCATTATCTGAAAAATATTAGGCTATGTATTTACAGATTGAAATTATAAACAATTACTTATACGCAAAACAAAGACAATGCTCTGAAAAGGACCCTTTCCGCACTAAAAAGATTCAGCAAATCGAACACTATGTGATACATTAGCAACAAACCTGAATATATCAATGCTAACAGGCCACGAGAATGAGATTTTGAAATGCGCTTAATTTCCTGTCTGGGACTAATAAACTACGCCTACATCGTATCTTAGTGTCTATTTTCTCTCCACCACACCTGTCTCTATCTCTCCAGCCTAATGGAGATGAACCAGAGAATTATGTGAACAAATATAAAAACAGGAGGAATCCACAGACGCTCGATTATTTTCACCGTAGTTCTACTCTGTAGCCTAATAGACCCCGGATCGCCAATGTTGGGAGGTGGCTTTACTTCTCTCGTGTATTTTAATTATATATTGTTTGCTTTTTCATATATGTGAGGTTTTCAATCAATTTAGGAGGGAAAAGACACGTCAGGAAAAGGCACCGCTGGGATTCGAACCCAGGATCTCCTGTTTACTAGACAGGCGCTTTAACCATCTAAGCCACGGCGCCGCACGCTCCGTAACGTGCAAAATACACTTTATAAAGTTAGACACAAGGTCATGTATATATTTTATTTTTAGTAGTTACTGCGTAAATGTACAGCTCAGTAAAATCCAAATACATTGATTAAATATGTTTTCATTACGTATAATAAGTGGGACTTTATTACTATAAATATACCAAAAACTATCCTAAATGGTTCAAATAGGCTAGGTTGTGAAAATGTTCGTTAGCTCAAAAGATAATCAATCATTGCCTCCGAAATGTCCAAATCTGAAAGGTTACATTCCCCAATGTTTTGAAAAGGTACTTCTGATAAATCTTCCAGGGCTTCGTTCAGGTGTTCATTGCCGATGCTAGCAAATAGCGTGTCTCCATAACTATGGTGGTTGGAACACATTGACATGGGGCTGGTGGACGGGCTGTCCTGCCCCGAAGAGGTCTCGGTGCCGCATCGGCTTCCGACCGGTTGCGATCCGTGTTGGTTTTCCTCGAAGAAAGAGAGAGAAAACCCATCTGAGACATTCCACTCGGGAATCGCCAGGTCACACGGAAGTGCTTCGTTGTTGCATAACAGTCCCTCAAACTCCAGGTTCCCAACCCATTCTTCGGCGATGTCGTGGAACAAAGTGCGTTCAGGCGTGTGCGGGAGCCAAGCTTCAACGTCCTGTATCCGGGACAGCTTGGCTGACTCTGGTAAACCAGGAGACAGGGGGCTAGGTACAAACCCAGCAGCAGTAGGGGATGGGGTTGTTTGGGGCACGGAGCTACACATGGCAGTGGGTGTGTGAGGGTAATATGACTGGTAATGTTCAGGCGCAGACGTCGTTTTCTTGCTTTTAAAATAGCGCGCCCTTCGGTTTTGAAACCACACCTGTGGGAATATAATTTGGAAATATCAAACAACTGTTTGTTTTTATTCGATGGTAAATGCGTTATGCGGTATTCCCTGTTATGCTTAACATGTAAACGCAAACGTAAGAGTGAATTGCATACCTGAATCTTTGACTCTGGGAGTCCCGTGAGCGAGGAAAGGCTTTCCTTCGCCCCCCCGTCCGGGTACTTGTGCCGGGAGAAGGCCCGCTCCAGCTGGCCCCGCTGAGCCTGGCTGAAGGTGGTGCGCTTACGGCGTCTCTGGGGCGCCGCGTTTCGGTGGGAAATGTCGAGGGTTGCTATTTTTTGGGCAGAAAAAAAGTTGACTATGATGAAATATTGCAATAAGTAGGCCTATATGACATTGCGTGCCGTTAATATAAAACATGACTGCAAATTGCAAAGAGACACAAATCAAAATGAACAACAAATCAAGCCAAACAACGTAATATCAATGTAAAAATCCACCACTATGTAGACAGCCTATATCTAGTTAAATAAAGTTCTCACCTCTGCCAGAGTCATGGTCGTTGTTTTTCATGTCCAAGCATGACCAGTTATGCCCCGTGAAGAATTGGTTAATCTCTGACACATTGGCCACATAATCCAAATTGAAGGCCATCCTTCCCGATGTTAACTAAAGTCCTATTCCGTATTCTCAGTGTTCAGGTAAGTGTTTGTCCTCGGGGCCTCAGACACTAAGTTGCAATGTTTGGGGGTGAAATTCTTTATATAGGCCTATATCCAATGACACAAGACACCCATCACCGCTTTCCATTATTGATATCGACGGCTAGCCGACGTGTTTCTTTGAGATGCCGCTCCCATGTCATTGGACGGCCGGGCTAATGGGTGTGTTTGATCCAGGTAGACTAGCCTCTGGTGCTCTATCTGTGTGCTAGACGGGACACGCTTCCTAACGTGCCAATGAACCAGCTGATCGTAATAATGACATTGAAGTTAGGGCAGTTAAGCTGCTTCCAGAAGCCCCAGTCTGCCCCATATCCTTCCCTAGTCCTCGTTACCCCCCGTGGTGTGTACGAGGGGGGTGAACACGAAGTGTATTGCTCATTGTGGGGTAACACAACATGCCCAGGTGACACATCTGGCGTTCTTCCTGTGACATCAGACCACTGGATAGCGAGGGGTGGACGTTTCGCAAGACTCGAACTAACTGGGCCTTTCATCATGTGTGCTGTTTGTTAAGAAATGGAAGGCTTCTTCAACCAATGGTCTTTGTTGACGTGGCGCGTGTTTTATTTTCTGTTTTTGTATAGGCCTGGAGCCTAAGGTGACCAGATTTGGTAAATGAAAAAAGGGGACATTTGGACATTTTGCCTATTCTTATTATGGTAAATGTAGTACTGTAATAAATGATTGGGCAGTGACCTACATGCCCTACGGTTTACTATGATGTGTTTTGAGCTTTGATAAACCAAAAATAATCCGAAGTAGCTGCTATAATACGGAATTGTTCTATATTGTATGCCTTGCCTGCTTATGGTATAAAGTCGATAGATAAACAAGGTCACGTCACAGCCCATCAGACTTGAGACTAATTACCAACTGTCTCAAAAATGAATATCCATGAGAAAAATGGCCGTCCTAAATGCCCGAACTGCTATTATATTCTATATGGGATAACCACCAAAATACGGCGATGGGGCATTTATCAAGTATAGAGTATAGTAAGTATAGTATAGTACAGAATACAGTTCTTAATCTATCAGGGAAATGAAGGCTATTGTAATAAACTACATTGTAATAGCCTACAGCGTCACCACGTGACGCTGACCAAAGGTGCATCGCTGATGAATAGGTTCAAAATACCAGCAAAGTACGGCCATCATAGTCCTGCATGCACTGTAGTTAAGGATAGCCATATACATTAAGTAACAACAATGACGACAGCCGTCACATGACAACAACGTATTGATACCAAAGTAATTACGGTTGTGTTCATGGACCGTAACTCGTCCGGGTCACATGCCTCCTATTTGGAGGCGATTAATGATCCATGTGATCCTACATAATGTAGCCTACCATTATATGTTAGAGTTAGGGTTATAGTCTAAATATATTTATAGGGTGTGTATATATATATATGTACACATTTGCTGCAAGGAAGCGCTATTGAGGTCAAGAAAACCAAGACTCGAAGCCCAATCAATATAAATGATTATGGTTAATCTTCGTATTATTATTAACTTAAAGAAAATAACATTGTTTTATTGTTTTATTTTATAAAATGAATCGGCCTCGAAGTGGATGCAAACGATACATTTGTTGAAATGAACTGAAAAGGAAACCAATAATCAAATACAAATATCTGTATTATTGTCAATACACGCAGATGATTTCTATCTGTGCCTGTTTGTTGTTCTGTACAAGTGACATGTGTATGTGTGTGTGTGTGTGTGTGTGTGTGTGTGTGTGTGTGTGTGTGTTCACAGCTCCTCCCCTGAGAGATGCACAGGGGAGGCTGGGGGAGTTGAGCAGCAGCCAGGATGTGTGCTCTCCTTTCCTTTGCACAGTCCACTCTCCCAGTGGCAGGCAGGAGGTCCGGTGCGTAGGTGTGAATGACGCTTTGCCCTCCTCTCCCTCACCTGCATCCACACTTCCCTTCCTTCCAATACACACACCCTTTCTCCAGTAGCCCGCTATTTGATCTGCAAACTCCATTCACATTTCCTGTCATCTTAAGAGTTATTTTTCTCTTTCTTAGTCTAATCCCTGTGGTGTCCCGATACGGGAGGAACATCCCTCACCCCCTCCTGAGGCTACACATGCCTCTCTGGGGCTCAGAGAGATAGAGACAACGTGTGACCCAAGCTTGGCTTTGGATAAAAGGAGGAGCAATCCACATAGGAAGACCAGCACAAGACATGATTTAGTGCCTATACGGTGGCTGATAAATAGATATAGGATCCTGGATGGAATGTGTGGAGCGGAGGAAACCAGCAAATGTCGACCTCATCTGAAGCGGTGAGATTTAGCAGCTTGGTGTGACCGCAGCCTGGTTCTGGATGAAGGATGAGAGGCCTTTCAAAGCAGACGGGGAAGGAATCCACGGTGGGCAGGCCTTCAACGAGGACTGAACAGGGGGAGAGGGGGTGTCTGGAGGGGAAGGATGAAGCTATAAAGAAAAGGAAATAAAGTCAGAAGTGTCAAAAGCACAGTGAAAAGCAAAGGAATATGGGCCGTTTAGGCAGAGCACGTCCGAATCAACCAGACATAATAGATGTGAGTGTGGTACAACTGCAAGGCCTGCAGATAAGCATAAAAGCAGACAATACAATCATTTAATTTAGCTGAAAACGATAGTAGCATAAAACAATCTGCTTAATTACATAATTTCTGACATTTATGAGATATTGTCATACTGGAAAAAAAAGATCTAAGAAAATATGTCCGTACAAATATACACGTACAAGTAAAGCCTTGTAATATAACATAATTATTTTAAGTAGAAGGCATATTCCTCATGGTACATGTTATTTGTCATTTCCATTTTGCTTCACTTCCATATAAGCTCAACAATATGTTTCAGCCTGATAACATAAAGTGTACAGCCAGACAAATACAGACAAAACAGTATAAGATGTTTCATTTGGAGTGTTCCTTTATAAATATTAGCCCAACCACAAGTGACAGATTTGGTGGGTGATCTAGGGGTCTAGACACTTGGGAATGAGCTAAAAACATGGGGTCTTTTTTTATATGAAAGAGGACCTAAAAGACATACACAATTATGAATTTGGTTTTTCTAGCCCAACCGGAAGTGATTTAATCCCTCCCTGAGAGGTCATACAAAGATGTAAAAAAAACACACCATTAATGGGAGCCTAGAATGACTTGTGAATAAGAAAGAGATGCCTGGTCACTTTTATATGAATCAGCATTAAGGTCTTCCAAAATTGTAAATCATGAAATGTTCCGTTGAAACACATTGGAAACACAAGCCGTTGCCAGAAATGTATCTAAATGTGTAGATAAGAGATAGAAACCTGGCCATTAGACCTTTCAACCAGCGGTCATCTTGGGATTGCTCTGTAAAAATTGTGGGTCTCTAAGCAACTGTACTGTAGAGTAAATGGGCATAAAACAGCGGGTAGTTTCTAGTTCTCCATTTTCGGTGGGATGGAGATGCTGATTCCTGCCTTAAGGTGTGTAAACACAGCTGGCCTGTGGACAAGTTTTGCAAGTCTGGGGTCAAAATGTCAAAAGGAGCCTGCACCATGCCCCTGATGAGATAAGTTCATGTGCATTTCGCTCCTAACTTTTGTTTGTTAAGAAATAGAGATCTGATTCTCAGATATGCATGTTGGATGGGTAGGGTGTAGGTCTGGGAAGAACCTCAGCTCAAAATGTTGCAAGCGAGCTGCTGGGTGAGGCGCCACGAAATGGAGCCTTTGCTGAGGCTTGTCCTTTGAGACCCTCTTTGATATAAAAGAGACCCCAGATCTATAGCTCACTTGTTTGTGTCCTTGACCCCTAAGTCATACTCATTGCATCACTTCCTGTAGGGCAACGGCCTCCTAGTTGATTGTTCTAGTATATTTGAATGCTCTTTCATATAAATGACACCACCACCACTGGGGCGTGGCAGCAATTCTCCATATCCACATGGGGAGGGGGTG
>OMKX01114287.1:0-18693 GCA_900302425.1 Brosme brosme | reverse complement strand
GTGTCATCATTCTACGACATGCTTGGTTATAGTTTAATTTTGTTGGATCTAATTGTCATGGCTACGCTGGACATCAGGCTACTGTACTGAAAATGTGGCCTACTTCATTTACATTTAGCAGACGCTTTTATCCAAAGCGACTTACAACGGTTCATATACACATTCACACACCGATTTGTGGAGTGAACCATGCAAGGCGACAGCCAGCTCGTCGGGAGCAGTTAGGGCAGGGCCGGATTATCCATAAGGGCCGTTGGGCCAGTGCCCAGGGGCACCAACCATTCACAACCAGTGGGGGGGCACCACATGACACAAGCTTTAAAAATATTTTTCATATATTGTTATATTATTCACTTGAAATTGTTAAAAGGCCATACATTACTCGTTATGAACACTAATTTCATAATAATAATAATAGTAACAATGATAATAATAAACAAATCAAGATTACATGACCTCTCATTCCCCCTCCCCATTCCGTCAGAGTTGAGTCGGTCCAAAAGTTTGCGCAAAATATCATTTTTTTTAACGGCTAGCCACAGAAAATGTATTGAAAATGTGTGCCCAGGGGCACCACATTGTCTTAATACGGGCCTGAGTTAGGGTTAGGTGTCTTGCTCAGGGACACCTCGACACTGGGCTAGGAGGAGCGGGGGTTCGAACTAGTAACCTCCCGGTTACGAGGCAACCCGCTCTACCGCCTGAGCTAAGCCGACCCCAAGCCGACTTCAGTCACTTTGACTGACTAATTTTGAAAAGCAAGTTCCTACAGATGTAATTTAACTTCTTCTATTTCCTCATTACACCACAGACCACTAAAGCTAACATTATTACCACATTGGACCACAAATTCATAAGTGCTAACACCAGTTCTGACTAGTTTCTGCTTCTACACATAGAGTGGTCAAGACAACCCCATGTAAAATTGTATGGTTCTGAGATAAATCCAACCCTATAGGCATGGCTTCTTTACCATTCTGCCCATACCAATATAGACTAGTGATTTACCTGGGTAAATCAGACCCTGAAGGCGTGGCTTATTTGCCGTTCCGCCCAATCTAATAAAGAACCACCTCCAGAGTGCATGTCTGTTTACCTTGTATCTCTAAATAAACTATGTGTTGAACCTTTATCACTCTTGGAGTCATGCCTATCCCCAAAACCACGATACCTGAGCTATCAAAATTACGCTTCATCACTACCCAGCCACTGACTTTCCCGCACTTTATTGCTATAATATAACATATATTAAATAAAACAAAAACGTCTCTCTCGGCTCTTCAGATCGAGAGACAGGCGCCTCATCAGTGGAACATGAGTGAATCGTACAGTAGCAACACAGCATCCAAACCACTTTCAGATCATGTGCTGTGGTATCGATTTACAGAGCTCTGGTCTTCACATTGCTGACACAAGATAAGACTAGAGAACACACAATGTTGTTCACCTTCAGATCATTCAATGGAGTTATTTAGTCTTCACAGGAGAAGGAGAATATGTAAGAGGTCTGTCTCTACTTTGTTTGTTTTACTGCCGGGGGCTGTGCTGTAATATACATGATCCTATGAACAGAGATGACTCTTTCCAATGGCATCTCTATACTAAGCTAATACCCAAGGATGATTGATATATCATTTATTTTAAAATTATGAAAACAATAAGAGTTTGTTACAATACTTCCCAGTCAGTGCCATTACCAAATGTAAGAAATCCTCCCCATTGAACACTGATGTCCGTCGACTCAATAAAGAGAGGCACTAAAACACAGGATCAACAATGACTCCCCTTAACAAGTCGTTCTGCTGCAGTCGGCTATTCGGCCACTTCAACAGCAAAAGCAGAGTTAGGCATATGTCTTGTTAACAACACTAAAAAGGGGACCATATATACCAAATCGAGAACTGTACACTGTGTCGATTCACTTTGTGGTTTTGGCTGATCTCTAATCACTTCAACTGGTATTGGTTGATCTCTTTTCACCTAAACTTGTTTTGGCTGCTGCAAACTAAGAATCAAATGATACTTGCCCTGACCATCCGAAAGGATAAGGCGAAGGGAACAGCCGCCACAATTAAAGTGGAATTCACCCCTAAAACAACATTGTGCTCCAACACTATATTTCATCATATATTTATAGGTGATTTTGCTGCCATTGAATTTACTAACTCCATATTAAAAAGTAGATATTTTCACTGCTACACTTCCGGTGATTTGACGCGTCATCAAATCACCGGAAGAAAAATGAATGACTACAAGTTCTGAATGGGGGCGGGTCTTGAGGCGAGATGATTGACAGTACAGATGATAGTGCTCTTTGGTTGACACTGACAGCTACTAACTAGCCAAAGCAGGTGAGCCTCACAAACTACAGACATAAACAATACGATACCGATAGCGACCGCGATTTTTTTGTTGCTGAGGAGCCTAATGCTGAGGAGTTTGAAGGCTATTTATTTGAGCCAGTATATACTCCCGATGAAGTAAGAAAACGGAGTTGGGTTCCTCGCCTGCTACCTTCAGGTTTGGTCTTGAACAGTTTCGCGCAGTGCATTCTGGTTAAATGAGTCTGTCAAAATAGTTCCGAAAATTCTGCTTCAACACACAATTGTATCTAACTTATCAAAATAATGCAAATTTCGTTTTTTTCTGAAGTAAAATGCAAAATAGAAATACATTACCCGTGACAACAGGCTAGAATGGCTAGAATTCATTTCCACTTTAAAGACAGTGTCTACATCAATATACTGCTGCTAACATCTTCCTCT
Source organism: Brosme brosme (assembly GCA_900302425.1). NCBI lineage: Eukaryota > Metazoa > Chordata > Actinopteri > Gadiformes > Lotidae > Brosme > Brosme brosme. Next base: position 15,928 of record OMKX01114287.1, on the reverse strand, counting down.
ACAATGTTGTATTTCTAATCGTAGAAGTAATACCTAATGACCCCGCTAGAAATCCTTGTCATTCACACTGCATCACCGGCCACCTCCAGGGATGCTTGCATGGTTTTCTCCGCCCGTCCCTTGGTGGTGGTGGCGGTGGTGATGTGGTCATTTTGGGGTGTCCCAGTGCTGTCACGTGCAGGGAAGCACCAGGCCTTTAGAGAACGAGCGCACTTTCCGCCGCCATCCTACACAGTGGACTCAGATCGGGCCCCGGCGGCAGCAAGAGGAGCACCCCGGGGTGTTTAACACCACCATGGTGCCCGCATTGGATAAATTAACACTGCCCTTCTTGGACCGGGCGATGGTGGGCCTTCGCCTGCGCCGGAAGCAGCGGCAACACAGAACATTCTGGAAGGCCTTCTTGAACTCCTGGCTGAAGCAGGGGTAGATCATGGGGTTGATGCAGCTGTTGACATAGCCCAGCCAAAAGCACACTTTGAACACCGTCTCAGATGGCTTGCAAGATGGGAAGAAGGAGCCTTGAGGAAAGGAAACAAAAAAATGGGAAACATATTACCCAGTGTTTCCCAGACTGGTTCTACAATATTTATATTTAACTGTCAACCCTTTTCCAAATAGTAGGCTTTTTGTTTATCCAAAAGTTAACTTCTTGCATCTTTCTTGGAAATCGTCCTAATGGAACCTACAGCCCACAGACCAACAGACCAGCTGCATTTGTTTAGTGAACTAAAACATAAAGCAATTAAAAAGAGAATATATTAGTTTGTTTTCAGAAGCCCTTTTGAAGAAAACTGCCCGGACAAGTTTTTCATCTTTGTTTTCCAGTTGATAGCATCACACTCATAGCCCCAGGTGCTAACCAACAATACTTTTTGTTTGTCATCGCTGGGCGGCCCAAAGATTTGCATTAATCTGAATGCATAAATGGTTCCCTGAAGATGGATTCCAGCTTCGGGCACTAAAGGAGGTTTAGCATGGGCGAATGCTAGCCACAGCACATCCAAGGTCTGGTTATTATGATTATGTATAGCAGCCTTCCTCATGTGACAGGCCAGGCAGTAGTTTCGGTTTTATCGATTTCATCTGTACTCAGAAACACATCCTGCTCCAGTGAGTTTCCTTCGCCCTGTTCTGCTGCCACTAGTTTATTTCCCTGAAGTCAAACATACAGACTGCTGGGAGAGTGTGAAGAGTTATGTAAAACTGTTTGTATTAAAGGTCCCCTATTGAACCACAGGGTGTGAATGTGATTAGCCATTACAAGCTGTTTCTAAATCTCCCCTGCCCTGTGGCTGGTTGACTGTGTCCACCCACACATCTGGGTGGACACTCCCACTTCTGATGTCACTAAGTCACAGGGCAGGGCAGATATTGAAACATATTTGAATGGCTAATCACACTCTCACCTGGTGGTAAAACGGGGACCTTTAATACTGGTGAATGCCTATACGACTACAGCATGTGATAGATAATATTTCGGGGGGGTCTGTGAATGGATTCTGGACGTATCGGTGGTGAAGGAATGCAATATGTCATTTACAGATATTTATTGATGTATTGGCTGCCTATCAAGTAAATCGAAACTCTAAATTATGTAAAGACTTTTGAAAGATACATTTCTTGGTGTTGTCTTTTACATCTTCAACGGCTAATTCTAAACCTCACATTATAAACAAGGATATCACCAAGTGGACTATACAGACATAGGGACAGAATATCTACCGATGGTCAAGGCCAGGAAGAAGGGCAGCCAGCAGGCAATGAAGCACCCGACGACGATTCCAAGAGTCTTGGCTGCCTTCTTCTCCCGGGAGAACCTCAGGAACTTCTTCAGTGCCAGCATGCGCCGCTTGCATTTCGACATCTCTAGCTCCGCAGCCTTCTTCTCCTTCACCTTCTTCTCCGCCGCGTTGTCCTTCCCGCGGTGTATCCGGAGCATCACCCCCTCGCTGCCGGACCCTCCCTGGTTCCCGCCCCCCTTCAGGGAGTGGGACTTCCGCCTGGCCACGACGTACACGCGGCAGTACATGGCCAGGATGACGGCCAGCGGGATGTAGAAGGACACGAGCCCCGAGAACAAGGCGTAGCCCGGCTCCTCGGTGATGGAGCAAACGGTGTCGTCCTCCGGGTCGGACTCCTTCCAGCCGAACAGTGGCACCACCGACAGCCCCGCCGACACCACCCACAGCACCACCACAGCGGCCAGGCCCCGCTTCTCCGTGGCCATGGCCGGGTAGCGCAACGGGTAGGTGACGGCCAGGCAGCGGTCGATGGAGATGACACACAGGCTGAGGATGGATGCGGTGCAGCAGAGGACATCCAGCGCGGCCCACGCGGTGCAGAAGACCCGACCGAACAGCCACTTGCCGAGGACTTCGTAGAGTGCGCTGAAGGGCACCACGGCGGAGCTGAGGAGCAGGTCTGCGGCCGCAAGGTTGGCGATGAAGAAGTGCGTGACGGAGCGCAGGTTTCGGTGGCACACGACGGACAGGATGACCAGGATGTTGCCCAGGACGCCGCAGAAGAGGAAGGCCATCAGCACTATGGACAGAGCCACCGTCTTGGTCATATCCATCTCTAGATTGGCGGAGGTGGAGTTGGTGCAATTGGTGCAGTTGTCCATGATGGGGAAGATGGTGGTGTTTTCATCTGTGGGAACCATTGCAATCCTTGTTTGAGGGTTGAGGTGAGATTTGTCAAAAGTCCTTTGGAGGATTTGAAAGCTATTATCCAAAAATGGCGATAGTATGAACCAACTGCTTTTTTCTCCAGAAAATAAGTTAGATGCTTGATTTGTAATCTCCGGTTGTCAATTATTGTTCCAAGGAAATCAATAACATAGGACGCTTTAGTCACTGTGATTTCGAGTGGTCTTAGCAAGTGCTGTGAGATGGTGACAAACAAAGATGCAAAAAATCTCAAAAACAAGATTTAACGTGGTAGTTGTCAGGGGAATGCAAGGGTGAGCAGTGAAGGTGTGGTGGATCTCCGTGACCTCCACTACGTTTACTCTGGCTTCACCTATGAAGACACAAACAAGCACGGTCAGCAAATCATATATACGGATTGACATGTCGGATCGATAGGTTGTAACATTTTTAAACAGTTGAACAGTACAGCACAACTAGGGAAGAACGTTTTCTGGTTGTCCTGTTTTTTATGTTTTGAGAGACGGGAGATGAATTTGTGGTTTCTGGGACAAACACACTATTGGCAAGATAAATGTGTAATAAAAAATACAAAACACCCCGGGACAATAAGGAGAGAAAGTGACAGATAACATTGGACAGAAGGAGACACTCTGAGCTCTTTTCTTAAGACGCCTGCAGATGGAAGATGGAGACCGCAGACCGCCACAGGAGCTGGGAGCGTAGCACGACTCATCAAACAGTAGCTGGCTTCCTCTCAGGGCGCAAATAAATAGCAGACATATTGAAGCAGACGTCCAGCATCAGTCCCTTGAAGGTGTGATATCTGTGAGCCCCTACTATAGCTCAGCGATGGCCTGACAGTTCCTGAAATCGAACCCTTTATTAAAGCAGTAAGAGGAGGGGGGACGGGTGAACAGGTGTGGTGGCTGTGGGGGGGGCGAGCCTCTGCCCATTTTGCCACCCGAGTATCAGGTGGAAAGATCTAGCATGTACTTCCTCTAACGGCCTTCATGCAGTTTGTGGTAGGTTGGAGGCACAAAGACCTGTCCACATTCTATGCAAAGCCAATACATTTGCGAAAGCCAATACATTTGCGAATGATGAAATAATGTCTACGCTTATACTGATTTCCTTACTGATTATTTCCCATGCATTTCCAAAGAGCTACAAAATAATACAAGCCCAACCAGGCTGCCTCTTCTTACCCTGATTCAAAAGAGTTGCCATTCAGATATTCGATTCAGCTGCTCAGTGAAAGTTTTTTTTTTGTAGTACATAACTTTGAAAGTAAACCTAAACCGTCAAATCGACCCCGCCCTTCAATTGGGAAGGCCAATCAAAATTAGTTTTTTCAGCTGGTAAAATTTGTAACTTTGATGCGTCATGCATGCAATAGAGCTGGGTGAATGAAGTGCCCAGACACAACAAATCGGGTGGAAATGACTGATTGTGCAAATGACAAAACTAAGGGGGCACAATATTTTAACTGAGGGGGCCTTGCACCCTTTTGCCCACTTATGTGGGCAAAGGGTGCAATTTCCACTCATGAAAATAGGTTTTGATCGTTCACACAACAGCGCAGTTATAATCCCTTTGTGGGCTTTTTCTAAAAAGCTGTTGTTGATGGTGGAATACCCAGACTTGTCGTTGACGCATAGCTTGGACAATTGTGGTATAATAGTTTTAACGTGCACCAAGATGACTGAGAGTGCAGTTGTGATTTTAGCTGAGGAGGGTAATAGGTCAGTCGGGAGTAAGCGATGGGCCCTGTTCTTCCTTTGGTCCGAGGCAGGGTCTGATAGGCCCCCTCTCGGAGTACGTGTTAGCAGATCCGACATGTCACGGAGAATGATAAATATTGGCGCAGCACCAACAGAGGAACACAGACAAAGACATGCAGGATGTCTTTGTTCTTATCACATGTTACTTTTAAGATCCAACTGCACTGGAGTTCACCCCCCCTTCCCCCCAAATGGTGAGCTATATTTGTTCACAGATGTAATGGAGCTACTGGCTTTGTGTCCAGTAGAATATGTCACAAGGGGATATAATTGTTTGGCTGATAACCAACATCATCAATTTCCAATGTTCTTTTTATTTTTGTTATTCAAATAAGCTTTGGTGTTGAGTAATGTCTTTCTTTGAAATGTCCCTCTCAGGATGTGGTATGTTCATGTGCTGGTGAAAAATGTGTACACTCCAAAAAATGTTGGGGTTTAAACAAGTTTTAATGGTAGAAATGGGATTATTATAGCTACATCTTACACTTTCAAATATATATTTATTGATATTTTTCATGCAGGCCAATTTAGAGAGGTCAATCAATTGTTTTACATAATAGTTTATATTGATAGATGATTTGAAAACAAAGAATCTTGGATTAACTAATTACCAAGTAAAATACATAACTTGGAACCCATAAAGCTAGAAACTAGAAAAGCAAGCAATCTATCGTGTCATGTCAAATGTCTGTTGTCAACCAATTAAAGTGACCTATAATTCCAAGAAAACATATGCTTATTCTTTGGAAAACAAGAGAACAAAAACCGTTCGTGCCTTGTTGCATATCTTATGCTTAACCATCGCCGTCCGTGAGAAGCGACACAAGATAACTGCCTTTTTGATGTTGGTCCTGTGGCAACAGAAGAACGTTGCCAAGTCTTAGCAAGAGCCATTTGGTGCAGTAGGGAAACGCCTCTGGAATACTAATCTATTGTTTTATTATTAACCCTCTTGTTTTTGGTGTGTTTCTGTGATACGCTAGATGAGCATGAGAACGATGTGGTTTATTAGTCCTTTTTAATGAACTACAAGTGTGTAGGCCTACTTAGGAATCTGTTTCAGCTTTATCTCTAGCTGGTTGTCTGGTGGGGAGACCTGCTTCTTAAATGTGCTAAAGCATGACTTACTCTTTCTCTTTTAGACAGAATCTGATTAGACACCAATCCACATCATTGAACTCTAAACTATAGCGGCTCCTGTATGAGTGGCTTGGCCAGCAGAAGACCATGGACTGTCCCAGACAAGAGGCACAGCTGCATCTATTCAAGCCATCATGCAAAACATAAAAATACATGAATCTTCTCTTCACATCCTTATGAACCCGTGTCGCTACCTCATTTCAACTGTAGCAACTGCAAGTCAGGCCTACAGCCAAGTAACTGTCAACCTGAACACGGTCTTTGTTTGACAACAAAAAATACACTCGCGCCTGACTATATTTGCAGATTTAGTCATCAGTATAATGATCTTATAAAAAAAAGCTTTTGAGTACAATATCAACCTATACCAATATCAACCATCCTCATAACACATGAGGATGTCAGTAGTGGATTTTCTTGGCTGCATGTCATTAACTTGCCCATAGGCCTCAAGTGAAATGATGTGTTTGCCAGGATACTGTGAATCATGAGGAGACTCTGTACACAGAAAGATGTTGTTTAGGTGCAGGTATACTTGTACAGAGCGAGGTTAAATGGATGAGAGGTCGACTTTTAAGTCATAGTATTTATATACTTTTATAATTTTTATATAATTTTTAGCAAATTATAAAGACATTTTCCAGATAGCCTTTTTAAGATGGAATAGGTTCAATTCTTTGATTGAATGAAGGATTACTTTGATCCCGCTTGGATTCCACAGATAGTTTTTTACTCGACCGTACCAATAAAATCACCTCCTGAAGGTAAATCTGTGTTAAATGAGTTGCATCATTTGTAGTTATCTTCCAGGAACGTAAGGGTCGTTTGTTTTTCATAAAGCACATTAACAACATTTAGGCTACAAAGGAAATATATATAAAATACAATACAAAAAAATACAAAAAAGCACGAGCTGACATTTTTTCTAAGACCTAACCTAACCTAAAACCTTTTGTCTTCAAACCGTTAAACGAGAAACGATGATCGGCGCTCCGATAGTCTTTAAGTGTAAAAAGTAGCTCCATTACTCGTTAAAAGAGTCAGGTGCCTTACCTTTATTAGGAGGGCAAAAGTCTGGTGTCCCATTCCCCAGCCATTCCAGTCTAACGGCGTTCAAGTTTGGCTGCCAGGGACAGGGCGAGAAGGGAGAATAAATATCTTTCTTCTCTTCTGTTGCTCACACCGGCTTTGTCAGAAATATATTGACAACCTCACCTTATTGTATTCATCTCCGCCCCTGCATGTAGGCTATGGCATTCAGACATAAGGAACGCCCTCAACGATACATCAGCTGCAATGTGTTCTTCAAGTTCATGGGCTATTTAGTGGTCCTCACTTCGCTTAGAAAACTGCCAATAATTCTTAACGCGGCGTCCGCAACATCAACGAAGTGAGTTGATAAACGAGAGGTATAGGGGATGATATAGGAGGCTATGCCTATCGCCAATAAACAATAATATATTGTTATATATTATAACAATAATATGAGCTATAATAAATTAATGCTTTCAAAATATTAATTCTTCATTCTTAGATGGCCATTTGATCGGAATAAGTATATGTATAAATAATTTCGGATTTGGTAAAGCAATCGTTAGCCTAATAATACAAAATGAGAGGAAAATATATTGGTTAAAATCAGCCGTTTGGAGTTGTTAAGATGAAGATGCCACTAGATGGCCTAGAGTCTTTGAACTCTCAGTAGCCCATATAGCTAAGAGCGCCTATGACTGGTTATGAGTAGGTTATTTTGTTCGAGTCAACCATAGCCTTCATCTTTGTAATATATATAAACCTTGATACATTGAGTAAAGGTGGTAATTTCAGCAATTCTTATTTTCATTGTTCAAGCCCTGGGACATCCTACAGACAATATTGGCTTTGTAAATGTGTTTAGTGAAATTATGGCTGCACAAAAAGCCCTATTAAAGTCTAACATATTTCAAGAGGGCACTTAAGGTTTTATGCAGTAAAATAACATATACATTCTCATTTTCATGTCTAAAAAGATGAGATCATTTAGATTTCTTTATATTGTTCTTCACTACACACAGTATTAACATTTTCCTTCCTCAAACATAGTTGGAATACAAAGGAAAACTTGGACCCACTTATGGGTTGCACCCCACAGATTGAACACCACTGTGCTTAATAAATAGCTAGAAATAATCAATTCAGCACCACAACACCATCTCTCCTTCCCGATTTTCTCCATTCACAGAGTCCACATTACCAAACTATTATTACACATTGTCGAAAGTAATACACAATGAAAACACGACTGAGTGTGGAAAGCTTTGTTCTTATTATGATCCGCCTCTTGTGAACCGTTGCTGAAATATTCATAGCGAGGAGGCAGAGCGGGACTGTTTCCATTACTGAGACTTATAGTTCCCTGGGTTTGGTGCTATTATCCCTGAGATGAAGCCATAGACGCCCTGAAGAACTGGTCATTTACCTGGCATTCCCCCTCATCAGCTCAGAGGATGCATGGCTTTGAAGGCTATTACCCACCTGTGCTTCAAGATCAAGAGGTGAATTAGTACCCTTTTACTTAGTTCAATTAGGTCATTAGTTCTTAATAGACATTTGATGTGGGAACAGTTGTACAGATCATCAATGTTATTCTTTAAGTTCTGATTCTTTAATATGATATGTTGACTGAATGCAAAATATCATGCAAAATACTAAACCTCATCACGCTATTATAATTTGCATTATGTAATATGGCATTGGAACCTCAAGGAGCAAGGTTTGTCTTTCTCATACAGACATTTCAATCTATCACCAACATCACAGCTATTAATCATTTGTAGGCCTATTGAATCTGGTAAATACAAATAATGAATTAAAAAGACTGTTGCCCAAAATAACTAAATTGGTGATTTGCAGCCTGTATTTTGTTCACTGCTACCACACCCTATATCCTTCCAATCCTTAATAAGTTTCCTTTTGCTCAAACTCAGTTTATGACAGTGTTAGTTTTTCCTTTTATTGAATTCCTGAGATTAAGTAATGCTTCCCCAAAATGAACACAGGCACCCTGTTGGTCACACTCTGCGCTGTCTCCAGGGCCTAAATATTACCTGCAGCGTGCAGCCAATCAGCTACCGTCTGTGCTCCCAAAGAGGTAGCGGCGCATTGACAGAGGGCCATGAAATTGATTCTGGTCCACCTCATTTGAACACAGAATCCTCTCGGCACATAATGTGTCTACGTGTGCGTACCGTGTGCATGTGTGTCAGTAGGGAGGTATTAGACTACGTGTGCAGAGTTCCTGTTTGTGGCAGTATGATTTGAAGACGGACAATGCCAAACACAGTTATACATTTTATTTTAAGCACCTTTCAAGGTACTCAAAGACACTTTACATTAATTTGAAAAAATATATATAATATAAAAATGAGGTTTGGCAGGATATTTAGGCCTATACTTAGCCATATACTTTTGTAGTGAAACCACATTTTTATCTGTATTTGTAAGTCATTTGTGAATGAGAAATGTTATTGTAAGCAATGTGTAAATGCGATACATTTATACTTTTCTCAAGCAGAATGTGTCTCAAGTTTTTTAGGCCTACTTGAGGAAAACCATGTCGAATTTTGTTCTAGTTCAGAGGTTCAACCTTGCAGTTTCATAATTCCTGAGCATGCTTTAAATCGCATTGGTTGCAGTTCTCAAACAACGAAAGCAGAACTCAGAACGATTTTTGACTGCAGGTATTCTTAACTTGACGGATTGTATGACTCGAGGTGAGTCATCCATGGCTAGATCTAGTCAAGGGCGCCCCCTGCCGTTTAACAAACAACCATAGCAACCATGAACAAACAAGAACGATGAAATCTATGGCGCAATTTGAGTGTAACGTTAGAGTATGGATAGGAAATCATTTAAACAATCACGAGAACCTCCAGGTCCTGCTATATTTTTTTATTTATTAAATATGAATGAAGCGATGTGAACGACGTGTAATTGTAGTGTATAGTGAGTAGGACTCGTTTCTGGTCAACGTCTCGAGATAACTCATGACATATCTATTCGCCATTTATAGAGACTTTCATCACATAAAGTAGAACTAAGGATTGCAAAACGATTTCTGTTTATTTTTTATCGCTGCGGAATCTGTGACGTTAGTACCCTCTGCTGGAGCACACATGTTATTTGAAGACATTATTTTGGAATAAACACTTGCTTTAATTTTTGCATTGTTATTGCGTCCAGTCGGGATAATGCGATGCCTTGACAGCTTTTATTTATATGATGTATAAACTGCTATGTTTGATATGCGCATGTGCACTGAATGTATGATGTTTAAAAGAGTGTACATTCCGTGCATATGCGCATGCGCCTTGTACAGACTACAAGGAAGTTGTTCAGCAGTCGACTTCGCAGACTGCAACATACACATACACACATCATGAACACGTTAATGACAATACTGGAAGATGTGAATAGTACTGCACTCCGAAACTAACACCCAAGACCCCAGAGGGTTGTTACGTTCACTTATATTTTTGGTATTACAAAAGGTAGGTTGTTTTTCTGTGCATACCGTTGATGGTAGGTGCTTGTATAGTAAACACATTAATGCTCTTAAAATAAACCTTGGGGGTTCACCTTTTTGACGATCATGGTAGTTATGTTTACTCCACACAGTGGGTGTTATGTTTAATATATCGTGTCATGTTAGCTAGTCATTTTGTAAAGAGTCTATTTGAGCTGCTAGTCTTAAACTAGAGTAGGGATAATAGATTATAGGCCTACTGTTGTTGAGTTGCAATGGCTATGATCCTCAAATGTCAACTTCTTAATGTTCGCGAAATATTTATTTACCTAACTTTACCGCATTATTTCTAACTTGTTAAGGACGTTCAATAAGGCTGGAGTACGGCTATGCTTGACACAAACTGCAGGGGTGCTTGGCCTGTAAATTAAAAAATAACACATTCATGTTTTAGAAAATGTAGCAGAAGTATATAAACAAATGACAATAAGGATTAAGGATTACCAATGATGGCGAGATGAAGGATACAATACTTCCGGTGGAGAACTTGTCCTGTGTGAATACCATAGGCAATTAAGTAACCTCGTTCCCAGCCATACAATGGCAAATAAATAAAAATGTAAAAAAGTGAAGGTGGCCTATGAAGAAATTATCTTTCACATCCAGCTCTGTGTCCACCATGATGCCCAACAGAGCTGTACTGGGAGGAGGCTCATCCAACAACAAGGTCAAGTATTCCAGGCTGGCTGCAGATGAGGACGGCTACATAGACTTACAGGTGAGAAACTCAAATTAAGTTAATTTTTAAGTCTTTTGAGCTGCATACTAAAAAAAAGTGTAACACTGGCATATGAATGCATGTCATGACACATTATTAAAATACGAGGCATTGGTTGTTTATTTTATATATCATATCAGTGTTTCCCAACCTTGGGGTTGCCTGATATGCATATGGGGTCGCACGAAATTGCCTACTTAGCTTTTTTTCAAAAAGGTCCTTTATATATGAACGGCCTTTGATTTGGTGTGGCGATGTGCATACATTCACTGGGTACTGAAATGATGGCCAGTCCAATCATTTTTTGTGTCTATAAATGGTAATGGTACAAAAGAAGAATCAACAACCGCTTCTCTTTACAGAGATAACTCAATACCTATTGAGTTGCGTATGTTGATCTCAAGCAATATTTCTGTATTCCAATATTTACTTATTTTTGGCTCAAATTGTATTGGTGTCTCACTTCTGAATTCTGGGAAACGCTACTAATAGCTCTGGATTAAAACGTGTTGGAAATAGGGCAAGTGGGAATAATAAAGCTAAATCACCCATAACTAATCCGTCAAAGTCGCTCAATCTTTGTGTGTTGATGACGTGCACCTCTACATTCACTGCTCCAACACTCCAACAGATGGCGTAGTTGAGCTATCAGTGAACACTCTTCAAAGTAGAATCCAACGTGGAGAGGGAGTTTGTTTACTGGATCGATCATGACTGGTCAATACAAACTATGACTCTAAGGACGGACAGAATAATAATTTCTGATTGATTTGTGATTTGGTCGCATGATTTCGACTTCTCATACACTGCAAATGCTCATTCAAATGTTTTAAAATATATTAAATAACTTAATTATTTCCTTATTTGGTGGGCGCTGGCCGAAACTAGATTGCTGAAGTTGAACTGCTTTCTGTGTCTTGTGCTCAGTTCAAGAGGAGCCCTCCTAAAGTTCCCTACAAGGCGATCGCACTTGCAACCTTTCTCTTCTTAGTAGGGGCCTTGCTGATCATCATAGGGTCCCTCCTGCTTGCAGAATACATAAAGGTTGAGGTAAGTGTAAACACACTTACCTCTTACACGTTCCTTTCTCTTACACAAGTTTTAAAATGATTATATGAGAACCAGGCACTGGAATAGGAACTGGAAATCTATATACAGTTGTATTATATACTTATTGATAAGTTCAATAATGCTTTCTCCATCGCAAATCATTTCATAGCATTAAAGTCAATCACGCTGCTAGTGCAACACCCTGGTTCCGCCCACTTCCAAATTAATAGAAATAGAAGAGGATGAGCCAATCATATGTAGGCTACAATCCCATATACATCCTATTTGGCAAGTGTCTTATCACTATCATTATTTTTTGGCGGTGAAATAGACATTCATTTATATCCACATACAGAAGACCAAAAGATAAAATAAATAATGAATCAACTATATATATAAATATATATATAAAAATCACCCCCCCGATCTTTCTGCCTCCCTTCTTCAGCATCCAGACCGTACCATTCCCGTTCTCATCATAGGGGTGCTCGTGTTCCTGCCCGGGTTCTACCACCTGAGGATCGCCTACTACGCGTCCAAGGGCTACCGCGGTTACTCCTACGACGACATCCCTGACTTTGGTGACTGAGAGCAGTGTTAGCGTAGTGTAGTTGTCATGATGCCATGCTAATGCTAATCCTTGTTGTCGGCCAAAACTATGCAGCGTGCGGCTTGGCGCCTCTTATACTTGATTATTTTACTGACGACTGTTTAAGGCTACTCTCTGTTTTAAGGTAGTCTTGCGCTATAGGAAACTCTGGTTGGTGTATCGTACCGCCTGACAGTGCAGTCCGATCGAGTGACCGCTAGTTATTTTTGCGATGTGTGTTCAGTTTACAGACATGGTGGCAGATTATGTAGCAAGGCTTGAACTGACATTTTCAAACCTCAGGCAGTCAAAACCGATGCTGTATTTCAGACTCTCGGAAGTACCGCTGTTATTATTAAAATATTTGATGTAAAAGGTAGCTTCAGTTATGCACTATATATATATATATATATACGTTGGCCAAATGATACTACTGCATAGATGCATTGGGTGTAGGTACGTAGCCCACAGAGGCCTTCGCTTTATGTTACGTGCACCTCTCCAAAAGTTTAACTATGCCTAACAACAACCGACAGCCTGCTTCGTCATTCCTGCTATGACAGACTAGTTGACGAAGTTTGCATATATTTTAGTTTGTACAACACATAATCTTCTAATTTTAAAGATCACCAGGCTTCACTTAATTTGCGACTCTTGGTAGAGACCTGACGTGCCTACAATGTACCTACGGCTGCTACCCGAACGCTAGAAGGGTAATATAGGCTTTAGTGTGCATTGCATGGTGCCATGCACTGCTCCAATGTGCTTGATGCTACTGAGGCACCGGATAGCCCTTCCTCAGTGATTTAGATCCGCTAAATCTTATCTATTTGAAGTATTTATTAGGCCAAGTATTAGTATACCATAGAGGTTGTGTATGCTTGTATGAAAAGCTTGAAGAAATCCTTTGATGCAATGATTGTATTTGAAATGTTACCCAAAATTGGACTTTGACTGAGTAATATATTTCTCAGAGTATTTGTACTTTTCAAAGAACACCTTTTTTCTTTTGAATTAAAAGAGATATATTTGAAATTTGATGAGTGTGTATTTTGCTTTACAAGTTAGAGGATTTTTTCCAATATACTTTATTTAGATAAAGGAAGCCCTCTTGCGGTTACAAGGACAAAAACATTTTTTTTCTGTCAGGGAACTTTTATGCCAATACGACCATGAATTATGCCGCATGCAAAAAATGCTCCCTTCAATTTGGGCAGTGATGCTGTTTAGAGTGCACGGACTAAATACGCTGAACCTGTAATCATTCAAAGGTAACACAATGAATGCCTCAATATCCACGCAGGGTTTGTATGTGTTTGAAGTCCAACTGAGTTGAAGGGGGAAAGGCGAAACCTGATTGGTCGAGCGGGATTGCAGGAATGGGGGTGGGGGGAGGAGGTGAGCGATGGAGCAAAGCACAAAGTCACCAACGGAGCGCAAAGCAAGTAAGTCATTCACTCACTGGAAACTATTTTATTTATTTAAGATATAAAGGCTAGGCTATTGCCTGTTGATTGTTTAAAAAAGTTATGCGTGGAAGTTGATTTAAGCCAGAGATATACTAAGCGTTCTTCTTGGTCAATTTCTTATTGAGAGACGCGAGTGTAATTGAAGTTGGACCGATGCAGAAGAGCGAACGGTCTCTAAAGGATGCGTTGTAACTGAGTAGCAAGGACATCGTTCACTTGTGGTTCCCAACGTTTTTAACGATATAATTACATCCGATGACACAAAGCCCTCCCTTGAATAAGTTTGAAGTAGGCCTAGTCTACTCTTAAATTAAGCTCCATAACGAAATGCTCGTGCTGTAGCCTATTTGCAACCACTCGTCCAATGTAATTAGACCAGGCCTACCAGTGGGGTAGGAAGGCCATGGACGCACCGTTTCTACTGGCTGCTTTTAATCGATATTGTTGTGGAGAGACGTCTTGAATTAAATGTGTTCAGATTCAGCCCCTCGTTGTTTAGGCCTTTAAACGGGTTGAGTCATTGGATATTAGTAGGCATACAGGTGTCCTTCACGTCTACGAGACTATTTGATCTTAAATGTGTTTCTGAATGTATTACTTAATTATATTTATTTTTCTTGATTTAAATGTCAGGCCTACCTGTGCTTACAGGTTGATTTATAACAATCCAGTATCGATTTTGACCTTACACTGGTGATTTGTATCTTACTTACTGGTGGCAGAAAGAATCAGTGCGATAACTGCGACAGGTCGATGTCTAATTAGCTTCGGATCAGTAAAAACAAGTAGAAAACACAATCGATTTCCCTGTGGAGGATGACGTTTTTCCTGATTGTTGGAGCATTTCTTGCTTGTTTTGATCAAATTGTTTTCTGAGATTATCATTAATATATGTTTGACTGAGTTTGATAAAAAAGAAAGTGAATGTGTCTTGTTGGGCCTGCAAGTCATGGTTTTAAGTCCCAGGCCTAATGCCATTTTAAATATCCTATTCAACAGAAGAGGAATCCAAGAACACCTTAACATTTCCCCCAGTAAGAAAACTTATTCATTACGAACTATTTAATACCACCTAATTAGTGCTCCCTAAATCCACACTCCTACTAGCACCATTTATATTAAATTAAACCAGGCAAAATAAAAATACATTGATAGAGGAACGTGAGTTTTAAAAGTGTTTCGGGTTTGGCAAGGGAAGCAGTTATTTGTAAATAGTTTAGCTGGAAGCACTAAATCACTGAAATCCCCACCAGCAGACCTGAACCCCTTTGTTGACATGTTTCTATTTCAAACAGCATGAAAGCACAGTCTCTTGTGTAACTTAGCAGTGTATTGTAGCCCCTGTTGCTATTATGTGATAATTGAAAGCTAGTGCCACTGCATGTTATTGTGTGTGAGTTTCAGGCCGAGGAACTGTCTAGAGACCGTGTGTTACCATGGTTGGGACGAATCAACCGTAGTTTGTGATCATGGTGTGTGGAACCTGGTGGAGTGAGAGTTTAGTTTGATTGAAAGAGAAGATATAAATGTTACACTGGGCTTTAACAAGGTGTTATTTTTCCCTTCCTGTTTTTTCCCCTTCCAGATATGCCTGTCTCTTCTCACAGTTTCATCTCCTGTTCTTACTCTTATGTATTTTTCACCCTTCTACCCTTTATGCTTCTACATCTCTCTCCCTCTCTATCACTGCTTTCTTTCTACCTTTCCTTCACTCTCCCTCCCCATCTGGCTCAATGTGTGTGTGTGTGTGTGTGTGTGTGTGTGTGTGTGTGTGTGTGTGTGTGTCTCTGTCTTTCTATCTCTGTGTCTTTTCTCCCTCTTCTTTCGCTCTTTCCTACTCTCTCTCTCCTACTCTTTCTTTCTCTCTCTCTCTCTCTCTCTCATACGTTGTCTCTCTCTCCTAATACCCCCCTATTCTCTGTGTCTCTCTAGTACTCTCTCTCAATTAAGCAAGTTCAATTCA
>OMKX01114284.1:2747-15884 GCA_900302425.1 Brosme brosme | reverse complement strand
TGCCACTCCATATAAGCTTGGCTAAAGGGTCTAACCTCACTCTGACTTTAAAAGTTCAGTTAGGAAATGTTACATGGGCAGAATTGATATATTCTTCCAAAGATGGACATTGTTGAATATTATCATGGGCTATACAGGTTATACTTTCTGGAACATACTTTATCATGTCAGTATTTCCATTCATCTTTCATTGTGCCTTCCACTGACAGCTGGTCCTAGTTCCTCTGTGAGACATTTCTTTAACCAATGACAATGTCACACACTCACCCACAACCACGAAGCCAGCTCTCAATCTTTCCATCGCTGCATCCTGTGCAAAAACATGGGCAGGTGAGGGCTTAGTGAGCAATGGCCATATACAATTGACAGACGTAATAAATGCTACAGCCTTCATTTTTTTTTTTTTTTTTGATGGATGGATGAGTCTAGGAATCTAGACATCTGGATAACCCTTCATACTCCATTTTTAATTAATATGAAACGTCATCTGCACTGAGCTTTAAGAAGAAAGTAAAGAATACAAGAAAAATAATATCGCAGTAAAAATCCTTATATCAGTGAATTCTGCAATCAGTTTTTCCTCTATTCCCTTAAATAATCTATACGATTTACCAAAGCATGTTACTATAAATCACGGCCTACATGCACTGGGATGTGCAACAGTCTATAATAGAAATGCTTGAGTTTAAATGTGTAGCAAACCGACCATCTGAGTAGATGCTATTATATGATCTGGCTGTGGATGAGTGGAGGGTGGAGGATGGGTCACACTGTGGTCCAAGTAGGCCCAGGTCGTTCTGGGTGTGCGACGAATCTCTGCTGCTCTGGACCCAGGTTCGACGCCTGGCTTGAGAAGAGGGGCTATCCATCTGCCTTGTTCACAGACAATCTCCTGATGTGTGCCTGTTACTTCTAGAAAGATTATGATATTAATAGAACAAAAAGACAGACATTATCTACACATTAAAGGGGTTCAATTCACAGAAAACCCTTAGTCCTACTTAATTGTCCCATTAAATCATAGCCTACAAATACATGGTAGAATCACAACAAGAAATCGAATTGGGACTATAAAAAACAAAATTCATATGAAGCCTATAGGCTTATGCTATGGTAACAACAATCATTATTTAAACTGCCCTCTTCTGATACCAGAGCTGTTATTTTATTGAAAAGGTAACTTACCTTTCTGGATTGTTGTCGCTGAATGTGTCTACACATTACCACACCTATAGATCGCTCTATGAGAGTAGCCGACATAACCTCAACTCACTGGCTGTTTCACTTTTGAAACTGCAGTTTGTCGTTTCCTGTTTCAACGACATAGATCTCATCTATCATCTCATGTTCTGAAACATATTCTTCCGGTGATATCCAGATTAAATCACCTTTGCATGTGAGGATAAAATTGTGTTCAACTGAATTCTGGTAAAGAAAAACTGAGAAGTCAACTTGTGTCTAACTGTAAAATCGATGCCTCATATTAATCAAATACATGGGAGGAACATCTTCATTCTATGCAAGTTTGTAAGTTAACAAAAAATGAATCGAATGAATCTGCAAGGCCCTATACAACTGTATGTTCGGTAAGCCAGGCCTACACATTGATGTTGTGTGATCATATATAATACATGTGTGCGTTTTTGGGGTGGTGCCATTTATTGTTGTTTATTTGTGCCGGTTTAAGGACACCTCCCAGAGGGGGCTCCTGTATACATCTAGATGTGTAGATGGGCTGAGACAGACAGCCCACTGCATAAGAAATCCTCCCACCCTTGAACGTTTTTCTCCTCCCAGCGCGGTTAAAGCCACATGGTTAGTCAGTGGCTTCCCTCTCCACCCTGATTCCTCCCCCTCGCCCTTCTCCAACCCACTAAGAGCTTCAAGGGAGTGACCAGGAGGGCAATGCTTGGACTGTACTTTGCTTTTCTTCCCGCCCCTGAATTTCCAATGATGTGTGATGTATACAACATCGTCTAAATGTTTCCTGTCTGTGGATTTGGGATACAAGTAGAATAAAAGCAGAATGATCAAAAAGCCTGTTTTACTAACATGTTGAAATGAATTATGGCGCCATGGAATCGGAAAACAGGTATTATTGTCAACGTCAATCAGAAAGGAGGCACAACCTATCATGAATACGCCCAACCCAAATCTCCGCCCGTGTTTGAATTCCATTGGTCGACACAAGGCGTTCACGACAATAACAATTCCCATTGGATTGAACCAACAGTCAATCTTGAAGCCGTTCAAACGTGTGCGCTTCTTTTGACGCATTTACACAATTAGAAAATACGCAACATTACATCAGGCGTCAGACATAAGCTGTGCAATGTTGAGTAATATTTGTGTCGCTTATTCGGATTGATCCTCATTCAATGCATTGATAAGTTTTACATCCGAATTAGTGAGCTGCAGAACGAATTAAAGTAGTAGGTCATATTTGCGCTAGACTATAAACATTAATAACTGTAATGTAGGTGATCTGCTACAAACGCATGCTATTTACAAGAAACATGTCGGTGGCTAAACTGCCTAAACGTGGATGGACATATAACATATGTTTATTATCAATTGGTTATCATTATTACATCGTTGTGGTTGTTGTTGTTGTTACGTTAAGACGGGCCACAGTCGTCACAAATCAAGCGCACCCCTGTTTCTTCTTCACCGGGAAGCCTATCAAGTTTGTGTGAAGTTGTGAAAAGTTGTCAACCTAAAAAGGAGCTGGAGAAACTCCTCCCGTCTTGAAAATATGAACAGTAAGTTAACTTTTTAAACAGTAGTCTGTAGCAGTGAGAGGAGCTGTAAGTAAACTATTAGGATTGAAGCAGACGTATACCGTTTATCTTCTCCCGGGGGGCATTCAATATGATATTGTAAGTTTTAAAGCCACCATTTAAACTAGTTTACAAGTAGTCACCTACTTAGTTTTCGCCAGTTGGCTAACAATTTTTTTAGCCAACTAGCTAGTAGCTAACTGTGAGATGTGGCAACTTTTAATGGTTAATGGGTTTTATTTGCAGTCTAACACATGGCTTATGTTAGCAGTAGCTGCTGCGATAGCTCCATTTAAACAGTTTTGGTAAATGTATCTCCATATGAGATGAGCTAACCAGCTATCTACGTATCAGACCAGTTCTGCCCTCGTACACTTTCCTGACTTCTCACTGCAGTCCGGGAGGTACTGACCCTCGACTACTACGGTGTCTTTTTGAAATGAATGTACAATTCAAACATAGCCTAATAACGTGGATTACACGTATTATTTCGTATGCAACAGCAATCCTCTCATAAACTCTTCTTCCGTAGACCCACAGCCAGATGAAATGGCCGCTATGGAGAGCGGGGGAGACTTCAACCAAAAGCGAAACACAACTCTACAAGTATGTACACGGCCCACCTAAGTTGTTATATAGCTGAGCCTTGGACATTTATCGTCGGTCACAATGATTCCCTTTCGGCTAATTTGACTGCCGGTTTGCGGTCGATTTAGTTGGAATGATTAGTCGGTGTGTTGGTATTAGCATGTTTATTCGCGAATCTGTTTGGCTTTATAGAAACGTTACAATTTGAGTGCGTGTTGTTGATTTCGAGGAGCACATGTCACCGGGGTGGGGATAAGGCAGGTAAATTCGCCCACACTGGGTGTTCCCGACAGGCCCCGCTCTTCATGTGCGTTTTGCTCAGCCCATTTGGCTGTCCTTGGAGGGGGTGGCCTGAGAGGAGTGAGTCAGTTTATAGGGCAAAATAAAGTGTGGGAGGGAGATGGGTGGGATGGGGGAGGGGATGCAGAGTCCCGCCGCTGCTCTCGAAAAAATGTGGTCCCACCCATTCACCCCCTCTGCTGCCACACACACACACACCCCCTCTCATTCTGTCCCCACACCCTCTGTAGCTGGCTGCTTAATGAGAATCGCTGGACATTGTTGAAGGATAATGTGTATCGGGTTATATCAGTCATCATCATATATACAAATGTAACATTTGAAATGTTATATTGATTGTTAATCCGGCATTCCTCACATTTCTTTGGAATGAGGGATTGCATAAGGAAAAGGCCATGCTCCATTTTAGTGACGTTATTTAGTGCAGGTTTAGTTTTATTATAGTACAATTTATTAGTCCATTAACATGGCCATTCCCCTTACACAAATGTACAATTTACAATGTACCATAACCAATTACAGCTGAAAAGATTTAGCCTGGTCATAAGCCATTCTTATTTAGATATTTTCTTTAATTATATTTTATTGTTTATTATAAACATTGTCTGCCAATTAATTTTCCCATTTTCTCATGTTTTTTTTTCCAAGGACTCCCAGCAGCCATCTTCCCTTGCTCTGTTGGCTGCCACCTGCAGTAGGATGGACACCCCAGGGGAGGGCGATTCTCCCTCAGACCAACAGTCCAACCAGCAGCTGGACCTTAGCCACGGAGTCATGACTTCCAACGGCTGGCAGGTCATCCCCGTCAGCATCCAGGCGTCCTCCAGCGGCACCACCGTTTCCACCGACTCCTTGGCCAACTCACTGAAGAACAGGCAGGTGCTCTCGACGTCCACGGTGGGGGTTCAGGGACAGCAGCAGTATGTGGTGGCCCAGGCGCCAGCGATGCAGGGCCAGCAGGTGCTCACCACTCTGTCCAGCGTCATGCCCAACATCCAGTACCAGGTGATCCCCCAGTTCCAGACTGTGGATGGCCAGCAGTTGCAGTTCACCCAGGCCCAGCAGGATCCCAATTTGGGCGGAGGGCAGCAGTTCCAGCTGGTGTCGACTGCTAATGGCCAGCAGATCATAACGACCACCAACAGAGCCGGCGGAGGAGGAAACATCCTCACCATGCCCGGTCTCTTACAGGGCGCCATCCCCATCCAGAATCTAGGCTTAGGTGGTGGCCTATTGCAAAACCAGCCTCAGTTCCTGGCTAACATGCCCATGTCCCTCAATGGAAATATCACTCTGTTGCCTGTCAGCACCGGAGCAGGTGGTGCGGGGGGAGACGGCGGCGGGGATGCAGGTATTAACCACCTGCTGCAGCAACACCAACCCGTGTCCTCCAACAGCAGCACAGGCTACCTCTCGGGCACAACCACCGTGACCACGCAGACCGCCAGTTCCTACGGCATGGCCCAGGTACAGAACAGCAACGGAGTGGTGTCATCGTTTCAGCATAATGCGGCGTCGATGGGTGTCCAGCCGGACAACAGAGACGGACAGCCTCAGCCGATCCTCATCCAGCCCCAGCAGCTAATTCAGGGTGGGAATTCGCTCCAGACCATCCAGGCCAACACCGTCGGGGGACAGGTGTTCGCCACTCAGGACGGTCTTCAGAATGTACAGATCATGCCCAACACGGCCCCCATCTTGCTGCGCACCGTGGGTGCCAACGGCCAGGTGAGCTGGCAGACCCTCCAGCTGCAGAGCCCGATGGGGGGGCAGATCACGCTGGCCCCGGTGCAGTCCATGCCTCAGCTGGGCCAGGCCCAGGGAGCCACGGTCAACACGGTGCAGATCCCCGGCCTGCAGACCATCAACCTCAACACACTCGGCAGCTCAGGGCTGCAGATGCACCAGCTGCAGGGGCTTCCCATCACCATCGCCAACGCTGCAGGTCAGTAGGTCCATCTGGGCCGGGCCTTTAGCCACGGCTAGTTTTCCTAGAGCAATGAGTCCAATTTCAGCAAAACTAACTAACATTATGTTGTTCTGCTTCAGTCCATCTTAGCCCATAATGCTAAATGGCCACATTAGATACCTACATAGTGTGGCAGTGACCTGACTGGTTAAACCAGTTAGGCCTTTTGTGTTGGTTTCCACATTTGACTGTTTGATCTGAACGTGACAGTTGGAATATGAGAGCAGGATATAGTGTGGTATTATTTTCAATTACAGTAAGTTTTAGCTACAGCTATGTCTCTGCTGTAAGGGGTGTAACTGGGTCACGCCCATCATACAGTAGTTCTTATCAGGTCCGAAGCCCTCTCCAGTCAATGGTTCATAAATCAGGCCCTGCCTATTTGCCCACTGCCTGCCAAGTTCTTATTCCAGTTCGTTTCTAATGAACCATAAATGCCTTATCTGATTGAACATTAATAGTATTCAGCTGTGATCATAAGACTTGATGACTAGTGACTGTGAACCATGACTAGTTCTACACATCATTTTTTTCTTTCATCCTTATGTGGCTAACATCGGCCACAAAGTATTTTCATTATTTTTACAATTTGCAAATATTCAATGCAACTATTGCAAATGCATGAAATTAATTTAGAAAGATGAAACAATAATGTTATGAAGACTGTTTTGTCCCCATTGTATTGTTATGTCTATCTCTTCATTGCTGTCTCCATGGATACAGGAGACAATACGCAGACGGGGGCAGAGAGTCTGGATGACAGCACCGCCATGGACGAGGAAGACGTCAGCCCACCTCCTCAAGGAAGACGCAACCGCAGGGAGGCGTGCACTTGTCCATTCTGCAAAGACGGGGAGGGCCGGTACGTGACCTGACTTATGTGTACAACTTAACTTTATACCCGCACTGGCCTCTTGCATGCAAGACGATACAAATACAAGGGGGATCCGTGTTGGACTGTTCTGTCTAACCCGGGAGCTACACCGAGCATGAAAGCATTGCGTCACGTTGCATCGCGTTTCCTTACGACCTGCTCCACCGGAGCGTCGCATCAGGAGCAAGAGGAGCATATTGGCGAATGTAGAAACTATGAGTGCTCAGCTATAAGGGTTTTTCAATGTTGTGTCGAACAACCACAAGTGGATTGTGCATACAGTACTTCAACCGAACTCACCTGAAGCTCCAATGACAGCACCAATTGTCCTCCAAATGTTGTCTTTCTTTAAATTGTCCTTGTATAAACAACTTGCTGTATTTCTCTACCTCGACTTATCAACCGCACCTTGTCCATGATCGCAAATTGAAAGTAACGAGAAGATGTGAAGTAAACCAGAGGTGCGTAGTCTGCGGAGGGACACAGGGTAGTAGTTATATGGGGGGGCTTATATAACTACTTATTTCATTGTATATGATTAGGGGGTGCCACATGATTCCTACGGTGGGATCATGATGCGGTGAAGGCGGACTAGAATGCAATTCTATACAGGTTGCAGGAATGCAAAATATGACTAGTAAAGATATTTATTAACAAATTTTAAAAGGGCATTTTTCCCCCTGCAATATGCAACTGCTAATCTATACATTCTTTTATAAATTGACATATGTACTTTCTTCGAAAACAGTTTATTCATAGTGACTCGTCAACGCGTGTGGAAATAGACTATTTTAGCATGTTGCTGCGTGTCAGACGGGCTCAGTGTAGCAGCTCTCATTGATAAGAGTGGGAGTGTTTTCTTACGGCTCGACGCAAGGCTACGTGACGCTTATGTGCCCAGTCTAGCAGGGGGGTAAACTGAAATATTCATGTTCCAATTGCTTCCAGTATTAATCGGCCTGATCGATGACGTTGCGTCATTAATCGTAATCGTTTCTTTATTTTGTCTTTTATTTGTAAAGCACTTCAACAACAGAGCTGCCGCCCCTAGTAATTACTTAATGTACAAAGCTGCGTCCAACTCAAGTTTGTTTACTAAAGAGGTTCGGCGTAGAAGCTTGCAACGACCCTAGGCCTTGAAATTATGAGTACTTCCAATTATCCACAAACTGGATGTTGCTTTGTACATTGGCAATATAAATGCATACAGTTCAGAGAACCACAAGACAAGTTCCTGACATACCTGGCTCTAAGTCAGCTCTTGCATTAAAGTACTACAGGTTGGCTAGCCGTTCTTCCTCCCAACGTGGTGTGGTCATCGAGTGAAGCCCTTTCTTGTCCGCTCCACAGCAACGACCCCACTAAGAAGAAACAGCACATCTGCCACATGCCGGGCTGCAACAAGATTTACGGCAAGACATCCCACCTCAGAGCCCACCTCCGCTGGCACACGGGGGAGCGGCCCTTCATCTGCGGCTGGTCCTTCTGCGGCAAGCGCTTCACGCGCTCCGACGAACTCCAGCGTCACAAGAGGACACACACAGGTCAGGTTTTACAAAAGGACGACATTGTAGGGAAAACCTTTTTAGTCCTGGCTTCTTGTATTGTTTAAAGTCAAAGGGTAGCAATGGTGTTTGTCGTTTCAATGCATGGACTAATGAGTGCGTTTGTTTTGCCATGTAGGTGAGAAGAAGTTCCTTTGCACCGAGTGTCCGAAGCGCTTCATGCGCAGCGACCACCTCTCCAAGCACATCAAGACCCACATCAACAAGAAGGCGGCGTCGGCGGCCACAGGCACGACGGTCTCAGCCGACGGCGGTTCGCCGGCAGCCGGCACAGAGGCCGGCACCGAAGCGGTGTCGGGCAACGAGCCGCACACCCTCGTCACCATGGAAACCCTGTCGGCCGAGAGCATAGCGCGTTTAGCCAGCAGCGGCGTCAGCGTGCTGCAGGTGGACCTTCACCAGATGAACGGTAACAGCTACTGAGAGGAAAGAGGGGAAGAGACGTTGGTTGGGGTTCCAGAGAGGGTCTGACTTGAGGCTCGTATCGAAAGGCCTTCAGGGCGGCAGAGGACGGGGTTGTAAATGCACACCGCAAATGGACCCCGTTTCTCTTAGCGCTCAGGCAGGAAGAGTGGACGTTCACTATTTTAAGTATCTATGGCATTTATCAGGTCTGGGTGAGTAAAGTGGAGGGGTTATTAAATGTGGTGGCTTTAATGACATTTTTCTCTTTTAAAGTCAAACTCGTTGTCATAAAGGGAAATGGCACTACAATGCCCATGCAACAGCCAAATTCACTTCTTTAGAGATTGCAATAAAACATACACATTTGATGTATTCAGAAGGTATCATGCAACCAGCCTTTACAGCCTTGTTTGCGAAAAGGTAACACTATGGTTCTATGTCAGGCTTAACATGTTCAGTCTTTGAGGCCTTTTCATTGACCCATTGATCTCAGGTGTTTTCTAGTTGGTGACAGACCCACAGCTTGTGTAAAATAATCTACCTAGGGAATGACTTGTTGGAGCCATAATTTAAGCAATATTTGGTTTTCAGGGTTCGCCAATTGCCTAGAGTCATGCTTAAAATTAAAAACTGTACAACACCTTGGATGATGATCGATGACTTGAGGATTTGTGAGAGCATTTGAAAATACTGAAATCCTTGTGAGACCCTGTGGTACACTTAAAGCCATCATTCTTTGATGTCCATAGCAAATGCAACCAATTTTTGTGTGTATTGTATTTTCAAATAATATAAAGGCCTCTAGACTACAGAATGGAGAGGATCATATTTAGTTGCAAGAGATTCTTTATGAGCCTACCATACAATCTTATGTTACTGTTGCATTACAATTCTAGATTTAGTTTGGGAACTCCTAGGCCTTCTAATATACGACTATGTTCTTTATTCTATAAAGTATATATATTCCAAGGACATTCAGTTCGTTCTGAAGCGTCATTATCATCTTGGTTCTTGACTAGCCTGAAGATATGACAAGTCATACCCCCCCCCTCCCTCCCGAGACAAGTTTTCTTTGTTTAGTTTGATCTCAATTTGAGGATTTTCTGTGTCCATGTCGTCCAGGTGGTGTAACTGTAAGCTCAAACCAAAGGTTCATCTTATTTGTCCACAAGAGGAATGAATTATGTTGTGTCCTTGGTTTGTGAGGGTTTATTGAAACAATGTTGGCTCTTATAAATGCAGACTTGGAACTGGAAAGCTCAGCATTAGGCAGATTTTCTTTTGTCAAATTTAATTCAGGGGTCTAGGGAGACTTTACTCACAATGTTTAAATGATTTGTCTCTGTTAAGAATGAGTACTTTGTCAAATGTATTAATTATAATTTGTAACCTCGAACTCTTTGTACTAAGTTGATGGTAAAGTGCCCTTATGCATCGATCATGTTTTTTGTTTTAATGGGGGAGGTTTTTTATATTTTGTGTATACTTCTACAAATGCCAACAGCTGGATTAAAATTATGACTATTAAGTCACATTGTCACCTGTCAAATTTACCACATTTAAAAAAGAATGACCCCGAAGTTTCATCAAAACTAGTTTATTACAAATGAATCACAATCAATTAAAACAAGATGTTTGTGCACACAATATATAAAAAAAACAAAAGGCTAGTTATCCTTATGTAATTAAAACCAAATCACAAATCTTCATCTTCCTCCCCACTCTTCAGTTTGTTACAGAGGCTAGGTTGGAGGAAAAGTTAAATTATAAAAGATCATTGATTGTAATTGTTTTATTCCCAACACTAGCTTGGTGTTAAGCATGTTCAACATGTGTTGCATGCATTATCCCTTCCTAACCCCAAGCCACTGAAGTTTATCAGACTTCAATTCTGGAAACTAACATCCAGAAGAATTTCCTATGTGGAATCTGAATGAAATAGTATTGAATTTAGATAAATTACAATACAAACTAGGACTGCAAGCAGTCACACAAGGTATTCACAGCCCTTGCACCGCCTATGCCAGCGGCCGCCCTTCTCAAGCGAATCACGGGTGTAGTCACTACTCCTAGAGGCAACTATGCCTCAGGAAGGGGAGGGTCTTTGTTATTCACTCACACGCGCACACTCAGACATACAGAGCGATAGGGACACTCAGACATACAGAGAGACACACACACACAAAGTCACAGACACACATACACACTGGTTTAATAGTAGACGCCGTTTTTGTGTGATTTTGTGCCACCTGCTGGCGAAGTGGTGCATCACACTTAAGAGCAATCACTGCAATTGAGACTGTGACGTCATGGAATAAGATATCAACACAAAACGTTGTACACATGTTAAGGGAGGTGTCCTCTATGTTTCTGGCAAGTTTCAAGTTCCTGCCTTCTTCTGACATGGACTTGCGATGGAAATGGAGCATTAGCACTTCGCTTAGCATTTATTCAAATTGCCGCAGTGACCTCAATTTTTTCTATGTCCATAGAGCATGTGTATAATTCTGGGTCATTTTGACTTTTGGTTGATTCTGAGAAAATTTCTGAAGCAAAATCTATCCTGATGGACATTATAGGTCCCAATGGCAAAGAGGTTCAGCAGGCAAAATAAGGAATGTACACCAAGTTTCAGAATTTTTCATCCATCGGGGCGGACATTCCGAGCGTTTAACTGTAACCGGAAGTTATAGCGCCCCCTATGGGAATTTCGGCACCAAACTTTTTGGAGACCTGCTTACCGGGGATATGTATCTATATACCCCAAACTTCGGAGATATAGGCATGACCAATCCGGAATAATAATACACTAACCCTAGAATAACAATAGGTATCCACAGATACACTGTGAATACCTAATAAGGTCATGTAGAAGTACCAACCAGTTTTGCGTCAATGAATGGGGTCTGCAAGACAAAACACAGACCTGTTGATGTAGTGTCCGCTCACCTGCTGAGGTAGGAGTGGACATCAGAGAACCCGTGGTACTGCGCCAGGGGGAAGAGGATGCCTGTGGGACAGCGGCCCTCCCTCGTCCGGCAGAAGCTACAGTTGCAGATGCCCCGACACGGTGGACACTGCCACTCCTGAGAACAGGATAAACAAACATTAAGACGTTGGAAAGTGAAAAATGTACATTTTTCAACTCACAACTTGACTGTTCATTGCTTAAGTCTACATTGTGGCTGCATCCCAAAAACATGTACAGTATTCATACAACTAAACTGACATCCATTATCGTATGGAGAAAAGTGTAAAAACAAGACCAATCATAATGTGTGTGCATATCACCGGATCAAGCAGAGCCTTTTTGACTTCTTCTCCATATCGGTTTCTCAGACACGGCCCACAGAACTGTCCGTGAATCCCGCGACACGCCTCATTGCGGCAACATGTCTTGGTGTCAATGGTCTTCTGGCGACACTGGTGACAGGTAGTGCCCTGGAAATACACCTTTATTGTCAGTTGTATCCTGTATAACGGTTGTATGTCAAAACCGGGTCTTAAGACAGGAATGGTGCTTTTGTCAAGTAACATCTTTCAACGTCAACTTTTCAACATCTTGAAAGCTGGAAATCTGCCGGAACTGAACCGATTTACGTTTATCGGAGCAACAACGAAAGATTCTAAGTGCTCTATGATCAAGTGACAAAATAAGCTGGACAGAGTGCAGAGTAAAGATAGGATCTGGAAGACTTTCCTTTAGTGCATTATATAGTTGAATCCCAGAGGTATGAGGTATGGGTATAGGACATGATCTCAACTTCAACTAAGCTAAAAACAAGTGACAAGACATGAGATTCGGTTTTTTAATCCTCATCTCATGAAGTGGCCCTTGTTTAGCTCTAGTTGTTGAGATGTTCATTTCACGAGATGAGTTTTTTTAACATACGGGCACGAGGAAGCCTCACAGCCTGTTCTCCCTCCTGCCATCAGGGAGGAGATACAGGTGCATCCCCTGCAGATCCAGCAGGATGCTGAGCAGCTTCTTTCCACAGGCTGTAAGGCTCCTGAATGGACTGTGCCCCCTCCCACTCCCCCCCCCACACACACACACACACACTCCCCCACCATCATTAACATGGTTACAGACTGACAGCCAGGAAACTGTCAAGGACACTCCTGAATATCCAGCACTTTATTCAGACTGATGTCTGTTTTTAGTGATATGTCTGTTGTTTGCTTGTTGTTTTATTTGAGAGACTGATCATTTTTAATTATTTATTTATACTGCCTAACACTGTATGCACTAGTGAGAAACCGCATTTCGTTTCATTTCCTGTATGGAAGTAGTTTTTGAAATGACAAAGTGAATCTTTAAAGGGACAACTCCGAAGCCTGTCTCACTAGCATCACCTTGCAGCGTGACTTCTTCCTGGAGGTCATAGTATTTGAGGACTGGGTGGTGCGAGATTAGGCGCTCAATGGTCTCCAGCGCTGCGTCGTGTGCTGGCAGCCATGTCCAGTCTATATCTTTGTCGGTCAGACGTCGGAGAGGCTCGCACACATCTGATAGGCTAGGGAGAAACTTTGATAGATAGTTCACAAACCCTAACAGTCTCTGGAGAGACTTGACATCTGTCGGTGTCTGCATGTTCTGCACAGCTGTAATCTTGTCAGGATCTGGACGCAGGCCCTCTGATGTGAGGCGATGAC
>OMKX01114283.1:0-11828 GCA_900302425.1 Brosme brosme | reverse complement strand
CACTCGGGGTGAGTTCGATGAAATCCATCTGTAGATGGTCGAATGGTTTGTCAGGCGGTGGATGGGCCGCGGGTGTGGTTAGAATTCTGCGACCAACGTTGTTAGTGCTGCAGATTACACATGCATCACAAAAAAAAATTGAGTAATTTGAGAAGCCGTTTGTGTAGCAATGTTGATTGATTGCTGCCTGCTTTCCCCCTTTTGACACATGGTCCCTCCCATGTGTCAACTTTGCATAATGGGGATACAGCCAGCGGGGGAGGCACGGCTTACATTCCGGCCCCACCCATATACCATCTGTTTTGATACACTCAGCCGTCTTCAATTGCGCCGTCTCCTCGTCCGAGGCGTGTGTTGGAGGTCTGCTAGTGGTGCTGTGGGAGTATCTGGGTCAGGGACAGAGTCATGTACACGCAATGCATTTGGTTTCCCGCCCCTAGCGGCTGCTTTTG
The DNA here is from genome assembly GCA_900302425.1 of Brosme brosme. Taxonomy (NCBI): domain Eukaryota; kingdom Metazoa; phylum Chordata; class Actinopteri; order Gadiformes; family Lotidae; genus Brosme; species Brosme brosme. Next base: position 11,376 of record OMKX01114283.1, on the reverse strand, counting down.
CCACTGCATCTGCGTAAGCATTGCCCCTAGACACAAAGCCGTCATTGTTAGTATGAGCTTCACATTTACAAATGGCTAATTCAGCTGGGAGCAGCACCGCTTCTAGCAACTCAGCAACCAAGGTGTGGTGGGGGATGGGTTTGCCTGTGGATGTTAGGAAGTCCTTATGTTTCCATAGGGTGCCAAAATCATGTACTACGCGAAATGCATAGCGGCTGTCTGTGTAAATGTTAGCTGATTTACCTTCAGCCTGTTTGCAGGCCTTTGTCAAGGCAATTAGCTCAGCAGCCTGAGCTGAGAGATTATATGGCAATGAGCCAAAGGCTAGTGTCTCATGGGGAGTCACTGCAGCAAACCCAACCTCGTTAAGACCTGTTTCCTTGTTGCGAGAGGCGGAGCCGTCCACGAACAGTTCCACTTCCGGGTTAGAAAGGGGAACCTCCTTCAGGTCCAATCTGGGGGAGCAAACTTAAGTTACAGCAGCGAGACAATCATGATGTTCTTCACCATATCCTTCTGTGGGAAGCAATGTAGCAGAGATTAGCACTTTACAGTGATGTTAGGCAGTTCAAGCATTTGTTATAGCGCAGCCATCGTGCAGCAGAGAGGTGACAGGTTTTCTGATCTAATAGTAATAGAGACACAGCGTGGGGAACGAGCAGGGTAAGATCTGTATAACCTACAAAGTCCCTGGAGCTGTGCACTGCCTTCTCTGCAGCTGCCACTGCGCGTAAGCACTTAGGCAAGCCTGCTGCCACTGGATCTAATCTGGAGGAGAAACACGCTACTGGTCGTTGTCTGCCCCCATGCTCCTGGAGCAGTACTGATGTCAGGTAGCCGTTACGTTCGTCAACAGTCTGAGTAAAAGGTTGAATCGGGTCTGGTAGACCAAGAGTCGGGGCCTGCTGTAAGGCCCTCTTCAAACCGCAGAATGCTTCTTCTGCCTCCGGAGCCCAAACCAACTCAGAGCTAGGTGTAACCAGCGACCCATGAGCGATTGAAACTCTGGGGTCCTTCTAATCTTAGTAATTAGGGATGAACGTTCTGCAGTAAGATGTGGACCCTAAAAATGACTTTAACTGCTTAACTGGAATGGGTTTGGGAATGGACCCTATGACCTCCACCCTCTTTCCAGAGAGAGTCTTACCCTCTGGAGTGATCTGATGGCCTAAAAAGATCACTGCCTGTGTGCACCATTGTAATTTGGATCCACTGGCCTTGTGGCCATGTTTATGTAGATGTTGTAATAAATCTACCGTGGCCTTCTCGCACTGTTCACGTGTGGGTGCGGCTATCATTAGATCATCAACATATTGTAGTAAGACACAGCCGTCCTGCAGTGTCAATTTATCCAGGTCGTCCTGGAGGGCCTGATTGTGATTGCGGCCCACAGATCAGAGGGGACTTTTTTGAGTGCTGGGATGTCCTTTACATCGCAATTAGCCCTTCTCTGCTTTCTACCCCTCTTCTCGGCGCATAGCACCACTATTCTCCTGGCCTGCCCTAACATATTACATTGTTGTCTATGAATAGACGGCCCCTGGTGTGGGCGTCCTTTCTCAGCCAACACGCTTCTGGCCCTCCTTAACCCACGGTCTGAGATCCCACCACTGATCCGAGTGAAGGGGAAAGGATGGGGGCCTGTCCCCCAAGAGCACAACTCCCGTCTGTTTAACCCACGCAGAGCACCCGTGCTCGGCCTCCGTCCCTGCAAAGAGACGGAGACCGCACACCTGTGCTATTTTTTACGCTGCGTCCTCGACGCCGGTTAAGTATATGCCCGTCAAAAATACTCCCGGTTCCTACTTGACCTTGGTTGAAAATTACTCTATTGTACCTTGTACAACTCGTACCTTGAACGATTTAGATGTCCTTGACGTTCTTGAATAACATCCGGCTTACAAAACCCAGTCGTTCCGATCTAATTTCCCTGAACCAAATTATTTTATACTTTTGATGTCATAACACGTTCAGAATTATCTCACCGTTCATTTTAGGTAATTCCAGCGCCGGTCCGCGAACCCCGGTCGGTCCTGTCTCCTCCTCTCCATCTGACGAGGAGGTTTGAGGCCCAATGGGGATGATCAGTCAGCCGGTCCTCCACGGGGTCTGCTCGGTCCGATCGAGGAATCCTGTTGGTGACGCCAAATTGTGGTGGAAATTCTTTGAATTGAATTGACTACGTAATTAAACAATAAACGTAGAGAGTTTATTGTAAAATAAGGGTAAAAAATAGTATAAAGGAAAAGTAGTCTCTGCAGAGAGGCCACTCAACACAACAAGCATGCAAAGGTTGAAGTGCTGAATTGAGCCCCGAATAGGGGGCATTCCCCAGTATATAGAAGGAGCAACATTCTTCGGTCCTAGCTGCTGATAAGGATGCCCCTACTCACTTCGGCCAGGATGTAGGTTTATGGTATAGCCATAAATGTGCCATGGCTGTTTACTTTTCCTCACCAAGGCTGGTACACTCGGCGTAAACTGTGAAGTGTTTACTAAATATTGTAACTCAGAGCTCACCGTGTCTTAGTAGCTGGAACAAATTGTGTCTTATGGAAATTTCCATTACACTCTTAACCCTTTTAATTCTTACTTCTATTAGTTGCATTATATTGAATAAAAGTATAAATAATTTATTGACTTGGTTTGTATATATATATATACCAGAAAGGGGAACAGATGTTATGTGATGTGAATCAAGGAAGACTGATTATTGGTAATAAGTATTGTTGTTTTGAATCAGAGTCACTCCGTGTTTGGTGTGAGATCAAAGTTCACAAGAACATGTGAATGTTTAGTGAATATTCACAGACTCAACTTTCTCTGCTCATTATCTCTCGGCTCACTCCCACTCAGTGAGCCTAACCCGCGGCTCTACGTTGGAGAATGAAGGAGTTTGCTGCTGCTTCTTGCTTTTCTCCCTTCACTTTAAAGGGACTGTAGCATAAATTGCGTTGTTTACCCGCACCGACCCAGCCGTTACCAAAAGGGGCCAGTGTTGTATTTGTGTGTTGTTGGCTGTTCACAGAAATTAGCAATCCTGTTTTAAAAATCATTTTAACTAGCTGTGGGAAATGCTGATCAGAGTAGTAGGAGGGGGGGCCTCACACTCTGTTTCGCTACACGGATCAGTCTGCCCCTCTAGCAGGCATCATCCATTCCCAAAAATGACAATGTAATGGGGATCAATCAGGGAACGCGTCGCAGTTGATGACGTAAAATACAGGGCCGCCGCTGGACAAACAGTGATGCCGTTTTCCGAAGCAACGAGCGGTGACGTTAACATAAGTAGATCACCACAGCCATAAGTGCAGTTATAGCAGATATAAACTCATGGGAAGTCTCTCGATCAGGATGGTCCCCAGGCCAAAATATCATAGGTAATATGCACATAAAAATGGTGGATGAAATCTGTCCCTGCTTTCATATTTCTTCCTTTGAATGTATATTCTGTACGTTGCATCAAGATAAAATGCTTATATTGCTTATGAAACAACACATCAGTAATTCCAATCAGCCGAAACGAAAAGTTTGTCTACAAATACGGTTATGCTGCTTTTAATTCTAATGTCTCAGCATGATGTTTCATTATCACAGCCAGGGAAAACACTATTGCATCACTTCCCTGTTTCATCCTCAAATAACGAGGCGGTAAGCACAAAAATTAGCAAACCTCAACGACCACAGCAGAAACACTGAAATAATTGTAATTTCTCAGTCAGTCTTTTATCAGAAGTCTAAGGCTGCCATCATTAAAACAGATCACAAAATAAGTTATCTTAAATGTACAATAACACCTTCACATGGACTTTTTTTTTAAAGAAAATATGCATTAATAATTGCTGAAATGATAGCCTCAATGTATGCCCTCGGGAGTAAATTAGGCTCAGACCTTTCTGATTTTTGCCTTGTGTCTCCGTTAGCTTCATGTTGGTCCATATCTTTTATGGACGATGGCAGGCAATGATTGGCGGACATGATAATATAAGACCTCTGTGAAGCATCGACATTGTTAACACAGGCCATCGAAGCCACATGCCAGATGGGACCTGTAGTTCTATTATAAATCAGGTCTCACTAGAAAGACGCATGGCTGTAAACTGTGATGTGACGGCGGTACTAGCCTGGATTTGTTTATGTTATGATCACTTTCTTTTAAGCCTTCCACCTTACCAGCCAATCAATAAAGTTTAGCCTACATGGATTATTTTCTTTCTGGGAGAGCCTTACAGCAGGCTGTCTGGTCTGGAGTGACAGATGTTCACCGCCTAATGGCCTTGTGTTCTGAGAGGATGCTTGTCTGGCTGCAATTCTGGAGACACGACCAGAGTTGTAGTTCAAGACAAGACAGGACCAGACTCCTGCCAAGCTACCAGCCATGTCCTTGGACCCCTTTAGTGATAGCATCAGTCTGGCATGGTACAGCCTCCAAACCCTTCGCTTTGCATAATGCATCTGTGACCATAACCCGGTTGTTGTTCACATGGTAATTACAGCAGAGGGGCTATTCTAACTATTGTAACATGAAGTAGAACAACTTGTTAAAGGGCTGGGGACTGAATTAAGACACAGGCTTGTGTACCTTTACAACATTATCTATAGGAAGGGTTAAGATGGGTCAGTGTTAACCAGCCTTGAACACAAAGCTGAACATGTATAACTTAAAACCAACGATTAAAGGGGTGGTTATATAAAATGTTTTAACCATATGTGTTGTCTGGCAACAATCATCGCAAGGGGAAAGTTCTTCTGAAGCAGGCTCATGTGTTTTCTATTTCTTTGCAATGCATCTTTGCATCGATAGTCTGGCGTTATAATTTATTTACCTCGGGTGTACTGTGGAGTGGGTAAGACTGTTTTTATTGGCAGGCTAGCGGAAACCGTTGACTTGCGCCAGCGAACTCTGCAACTAGAAGGACTGAATGAAACGTGTTGAAAACGGTCTCCAATGATAAATAACACACTGGCTCACTTGGAAATTAGGTCCTATGTCCAGAATTCCGAACTACACCTTTAATAGCAAACCTATCTGGACTAGGTTCTACAAGGAGGAGCGAGCTGAAGAAACTGCTAGGACTTTTTAAGAAAAATAAACAGCCGCAATTTATTTAAGAATTCAGTTATCACCCTAGTCACAAAAATGTCAATAGTGTAACCAAAATACAATTACCAAACACAGAAATAAATGTTCCTTGAGGTAAGTAAAACACCCATATTATTTTGTTCATTTCTTATTTCTCCCGTCAAGTGAAAAACAAATCAGAGCTGTTTGTGAAGTAGCAAAACAAAAGTGTGTCCATCTACAAGGGTAGGGTTTTATTTGTTTTACAATTGTATGGAAGATCTCAGCCTATCTGTACTCCAAGTGATGACGTGATGCAATCAAGGTCCGTCATTGTCTGTAGTGGATTGTGCCTCAGCAGACCCTCTTCTTATGCAATCAATCAGGTATAGAGAGAGATGGAGAGAAAGATGATAAATGATTGATCAGAATCTTCCAGATAAAAGTAGCATTGTATAAACCATCAGCTTACCAAGTCAAAAAGGATGCGGGTGAACTCCTTTGATGAATCCTTTAAAAAAAGAAGTGATGGCATCCTGTGTATTTGAGGGAGAGCAGGTATAGAGAGAGGGCGAGAGAGTAAGAGAGAGAGATAAAGTAGACATGATAAATGATTGATCAGATGATCTGTGTTTTCCACACAATGTGGCGTTGAATAAACTGTAAACTCAACAGAAGTCAAAAAGGATTTGGGTTAACTCCTTGGATGAATCCTTAAAAACCAACTAAGTGAGGGCAATATGTGTATGTCCCAAAGGGGGGGGGGAGTCTAAAGATGTGATTGGTCCAGCCCAGTGTCCTAAAGGAAAAATAATCAGTCGGCCGATTTACATGTTTTTTGAGCCAGAAAAAATGAGTTATGTTGTCAGCCCACTGGGAACGTGCCTGGTCTGTCCAGTCCAGGGAGACCACAGAAGCCACAGAAAAGTGTGATAAACAATCCATCCTATTAGCTGGACAGCCAGAATGTCACAAGGAAGGTCTCAACAATTAAGACCGATTATAGGAACCGAGAGGCGTCCTGACATTATGGCACAATATAAAGCAGCTAAAAGGCTTTTTATAGAACCACTGCAATCTAATGAAGGGCAAAAACACAGCCAAACAAAACCTTGCCAACAAGTGTCCTGTTTTAATACAGGGTTATCAATTACAAACTAGATATGGGTATGCCATCAGAAGGACAATCTGTTGATTAAAGACAGTACACACTTAGTATCACACCGATTTATGGAAGTGCGGTTACCTTTCATGAAATATATCAACCTTAATCAAACATATCATCTGGATTAGCCGGATGTGACCTACAGGAGGCATATAGTAACATGAATCACCCTAATTAGATGATTTGTTGAAATGTAAAATGAAACTTTAAAACCTTATTATGACTTTAACTTGTTTATGACCACTTGTCAAAGTAAACTGTGGTTGAAACACGATATTAGACTATTTTCATGTGTGGGGTCTTGATGGTGGAATAAGCTTTTGTTGTGGAACTTTACAAATGTAGAGATTGTTGTGGGACTTGGAGAGCACTTTGATATGCATTGTCTACTGCATCTACCACCACTAATAAAACAAAGTTTACCGTTGAAGAAAAAGGCTAAGCTTGCATTTCTGATTTCTTTAATGGAAACAAACAACACCTGAATCAAGTAGAAAAAAAAGAAGAAAAAAAAGAAAGACTTTACTTGGACCATGTAGAAAAAACAAGAACAAAACTCCCAAACAGAGAAGTAGCCTGGCCAGCCCTGAGATAACGTAGCACTAAAGGATGTTCCTTTTACCGCTTGAGCTATTGTCCTTCAAAATGTATGTTGGGACTCAAAAGTGCAATGTACTTGAAACATAGTTGGAGATAAGGGGGACCACAGCAACAACTGCATCTAGTTAGCAGAGATGTATAAAGTACTAGAGACCCAGACTTGAGTAAAAGTACAAGTACTACATCAAAAAAGTGACTTGAGTAGAAGTTGAAGTGTTCTTTAAACACCACACTTAAGTGGAAGTACTAAAGTATTCAAAATGTTTTGTACTTAAGTATTGCAAGTAGTTTATTTTAAAATGTACTACTCAAGTACTGAAAGTAAAAGTACAAGTATTCTGTTATGTTAATATTAAAGAAAGCAGTCAAGTTCTCAATGCATGCAGGCAGCAGAGCGAAAGGCGGAACGGGAGCACGCGGTCTTCTTATTACAGCTTGATCGCTTGATTCGCCCAATGATGAGCCAGCTTCATCAAACCTGGTGACAGAGCCATCTACCGCTCTGGCATTGATAGTATGGGTTTGACATGATTCGTAACATTTTTATAATTGTAACGAGTAATGATTCAGCACATGAAAAATGTATCGGAGTAAAAGTATTAAACTCATCAAAAATATGTAGTGAAGTAAAAGTGGAAGTAGGAGAAAAAAAATAATACTCCAGTAAAGTAGAGATACAGCATTTTAGTACTTAAGTACAGTAGTGAAGTAGTTCTACTTTGTTACTATACATCTCTGCTAGTTAGTAGTGCTGTATTGGAGCACAACATTAAATGACATGACATTTATTTAGCCAAAGCGACTTACAATAAGGAATATTCATTCAAGTATGTTGATGCTGACTTTGATGAAGAAAAGCTTAACACAAAATGATCATAACCACAAGACAAATGTTCACCTTTAGAGCAAAACTAATGATGATGGTACTGTAATTTCACTCTGCTACCAGTGTCTGTTTCCAGTGGGAAAATAATTATGAATAATGGCTTAAAAGTTGGGCTGTAATATTGCTTAATGTTTCTAATGGTGTGTGAGTGTGTGTGTGAGAATGCTTAGCTTGTCCTGTGATGCTAATCAGTATAGTGACAGACGCCTCTGCTTTGCTGATTTTTGCATGGCAAATGTGTGTAAGCCCACTCCACAAGCAACAGCTTATCTATATTCAAACTACGTCAATACTTCACTGTGTGAACCTTATTTAGCTTTTTTATAACAAATAGTTGCTAGTATTTACAAAGAATACCTTGTGCGTACACATGAGACAATAATATAACCTTACCCAAACAAACTGCCCAACAGACTCAACAAGAAGCTGTGTTTTCTGTACCTTAACATTTTTTGTCTTTTTAAAATGAACCATTTTTTGCATACCTTGCATGAGGCCTATAATTTAATACAATATCTGCTCAACTCTATGTTAACACCTGGTGACAAAACAACTGAATAATCAGCTCCTTCCATTTAATGACAGAAAAAGACATTTAGTGAGTATACCGATTCACAAATGGGAAGATCTAGGGGAAAATGCAAGAGATGGTGGAGCTATATCTTTTGGTACTTCCGTTTCTTTCTCTTTTCCATTCATATCTCGACGCAACCCGTTGAATGACACTTTACGTTTTTAAAATGACAGGGTTTCCAGGGAGAGGTGACTGCATAAATATAAAATGGACGCTCAGTATTCAGCAACGTCACCTTCCTGTGTCTCACCAGACAATCCATGCCTTGCCTGAAAGCTACGTTCATCAATGTCTGACTTCTAGAGGGCGTAAAGTACCTAGGAAAGGAACATGTTATACATTAACCATGTACCTTAGTGTTTCCAGCACCCTTTTCTCATTTTGTTATTGTCATAATATATAATTATATGATATGGGGTGTTTAAAAGTGTGTGCAGCTACACATTTCAAATGACTGTACAAAGAGAAAATATAAATAATATTCACATAAGAGAAAATGAATCAACAGACATGTTTTGATATCAAGGGTTATAAAATCTCTTTTTCATGTGGAGTTGGGCACACTTGTTCCAAAGGACAGCACTTATTCATTCCCTCAGATTCTCCATTAAATATGAACCCCTTTATTACCTTTGTACCCTGTCCAAAGTCATTTATTATTAAAATGCACGATGCCACATCCGTATCCAAATGTCTGCATCCATGTTCGTTTAATTATACTTCTGTCGCTCCCTTTGTGACTTTGGAGTTGTTCTTTTTCTGTCTGTGTTTTTGTCTTGATCTTCACATCCCATTAGGGTTACTCATTATATTCATCAATGGCTGCCGCCTGACAGATGGAAAAGGAAGAGTCTCAAGCTCCACTGTGTTGCAATTACAACATCCAAAGTTTATTGCCAGGCCATCCGAAATGTGTTGGCGCTACAACATGGCGATGGTTCTCTGTTTGGATGGACAGAGCAATAGCCATTCAAAAAGAATTGCCTTCACATTAAATTCGTACTGTAAAAACCCATTGTTGTCTTGTCAGAGTCAGGTTCATATTATTGTGAGGCAGGACCGGTATCATTTCAATTTCAATATTTAAGGGAAGTTATTTTTTTATGACACAGGATGTTTCATGAATATGAATGCCATTGAAAATCATACCTAAACTTCTCACCAGTATATTATGTTACTACAAATGTTGATTCAAACTCCTGATACCATTTAAACTGCTCTCAGGCCAAGAGATTTGCAATAAACTCTATGGTTTGCAGCAGAGAACAATTTTTGTCTTGGCATTCGTTTTGCTATGTTTTTAAAACCCCCATTCATATTTCAATGTTATGTATTGAATGTATTTTTAATGATCAATTATCAAGTGATTGTGGATGTGCGGTGTCTCCAACTCCTGCTTGGGTGACCCAGACGTTGCCTTACTTAAGGTTTCCAACTGGACCTCTGCTTGGAAGAGCCCCACCTTTTTCAACTTGGATGAAATGAATCATCCTGGTCACTTTGTTGAAAATCCCTCTGGCACTTTCTAGTATAACGTAATGATACACTTGTATATCATGTGACATAACCAAGTTTAGATCTATATCAACTATGTATCTCCACAGCAGGTAACGATTAGAACGTCCACTGAATGAATAGAAGAGGGCCTTGTGTATCAAACATAAAGCTATATGTTATGTTATTCATGCAAAATCCTAACTTTAGCTCAACACTGGCGATAGAGCATAGTATATGAAATACAAGCATATGACACCAATATCACCACCATTTTCATTAAGACGGACACAGAGGCCATTTACCTAAAGATGAAACACTCCAAAGCGTAAAGAAAACAGTAATACGCACTGCACTCAGTTTGTGGATTGGAACAAAGAATCGCTACAAATGTTTATACAACACGAGGGAATATGTTTGGTCGTATCACGAATGCTAGACCAGAACCCAATTACAATATGCAAACCCTTTACAAGATTTACTAGAAGTGGTAAAACAACAACTATATAGCTGCTTCAAAACAGTGAAAACATTGGTTGACTAGAACAGCAGCTTAGCCAGGATGATAAGTTCCCTTTTGCATTAAAACTGAGTTTGCATTACAATATATATTCATTATACAAGAACATGGTCAAGTTCACAAGATGACTAAAAACACAGAACCTCAACACTGCATACATTTCATGCAGTGTCATCCATGTATTGCATGCGCCTCTGATTTGCGCTTCTGCCCAGTTATTTCACTCAAAACATAACAGTCAAACATATCACATATACAGGTACTTTGATATGTAATTCAAATAGGCTAACACTACACCACTATTGGGATTGTGTGGTGGGTTAAAGGTTACCTCAGAATAGATTTCCTTTCAGAGTTTCTTCGTTTCTCACAAACACAGACCTTACTTTATGTTTGCCAGCCACCACACACCCAACTCTCAAGGGGGAAATGGAAAAAAGGCCTCCATTACTGTCCCACCCATATTTATGCCTTCTGTTGGTGCCCACCTGTCACAACTACATATAAAGCCTATATAATATATCATATTCCGATTTTATAACTTTGTTTGAACCCATGATTGTAGAGTTGTTTGCCAGCCTATGTTTTGAGTCCCATTCCAAACATAAAAATGTTTTTTTCAATTTTCTATATTGATCATGAAAGTTATTATCCTCAAGTCTTAGCTAAATGGTGTATGCTTTGCAGAACACTAGGTAAGTATTTGGTTATACATTTTAAAATGCTGAAAATGTCCTCTGGGATGTACATCTTGACTCTTGGAGCAGTCCCACCAATAGAATAATCAAATGATATGGCCTTGTGGATCCTCTTTGTAGATAGGGATCCTCCTCATTAACTCCCAGCACTATTCCCACATCTCTTCCCTTTCAGTCTCTCTCAGATACACAAGCAAACACACTGTGTATGTCAACTGGGACCACTCTGTGTCATCTCTTTGATGCTGAAACGAACAGGCCTAGGTGTCTGATCACAACTCTCTGATCATGTAGCTCTGACAAACGCGCGCAGAGGCGTGCACACACACCATCTCTATCTCTTGCTTTCTCTCACTCAATCTCTCTCCGTCTCACAC
>OMKX01114272.1:1727-12657 GCA_900302425.1 Brosme brosme | reverse complement strand
GGTACCAGGAAGGATGTCTTCCACAGCACAGGGACCCTCCCCAGACTCAGGTTGAAGATGTGCTGCAGGACTTCACTCAGCTGGGTTGCACATGTTTTGAGGACCCTCGGGCTGACACCTTCGGGACCTGCTGCCTTGCCTGGGCGGAGTCTGCACAGCACCTTCCTCACCTGCTCTGCAGTGAATAATGCTCTGCAGTAATAAACAATGATCTTCCAGTCAAACAGCACTGATGCCCCACTGCGTGCTATTTTCCACCTCTGCTAACACCTAGGCTACCGGCTCTATTATAGTTTGTTTACCTGCCGCTGTCATTGCTACAGAAGCAGAGTACAGTACATGAAGGAATTTTTGTAGCCTATTCAATAAATAGGCTAATCGTTCGTTTCCAATCCCACTGTACTAGGCTACTACTAGGTGGCCCGACTGGAGTGCGCTTCTCTGTTTACTTTCTGCTGTAGTGAATTGGTTACTACACAACTAACCGGAGCAAAGTAAAATTCCGCCGCTGCTGAGAAACTAGTCCCTCAAAATGCAATGCGATACAAGCTTAGTTTTATTTCTAACATTATTCTATCAACACAGACATTTACATTGATAGTCTGGCGTTATAATTGATTTGCCTCGGGTGTACTGTGGAGTGGGTAAGACTGTTTTTATTGGCAGGCTAGCCGAAACCGTTGACTTGCGCTAGCCTAGCACCAGCGAACTCTGCAACTAGAAGGACTGAATGAAAAGTGTTGAAAACGGTCTCCAATAATAAATAACAGACTGGCTCACTTGGAAATAAGGTCCTATGTCCAAAATTCCGAACTACCCCTTTAAGAGTAAGGTGTTTTTTCGAAAGATGTAACTGTTATGTAAACATTTGACGTGACACATATTCCCCCCTCATCAACTCACCTTGGTAGAAGCCTCTATGAGCCTCTCTTCCTCCTTCACAGAAGTGATAACAGGTATAACACACTGGGCCTGCTCCTCGTTCTCCTGTGGAGAGGTGTCCAATCAGAGACAGACGTGTTAACAGGAACCACAGAACACTTCCAAAACCTCATCTTCTATTATGAACTACTGGAACTTAGCCTTTGTTAGACCAGAATGTGAGCTTGCAAGCTCAAGATGCTCTCACGAGACTAGCTGAAACTGGCTCTATTACCCACATGGAGAAAATTAGTATTTATAAATATGGAAATGATGAAGGTCTACATGGTAAAATGGTCAAAATACAGCCAAGCTTATGAATGTAAACAGGTCTTTAAGATCAAATTCATCTTTTCAAATGGATGCAAAGGAAGGGCATTTGATAAATTAAATTAAGAGTATAAAGAATGTTATTGTTAAGAAAGTACAGTTACCAAATAATAATTATTTTGGCGGATGATTGGTATGCTCAGCCAGAAACTATCTGACAATCAATCTTAACTTGTAGCAAGCAGCAGCAGTGCCCAGCAGTCATAAACACAATGATCAGCAATCAGTTTTTACTACTCATTTAATGGCTCATCTTTTGCACTCTCCTCTCCTCAGGAGAAAAGTACTTTACCTTCACAGGTGCAGAGAATCAACATGTCATCATCAGCTAGACATACGTTTGTAGCTCTAACTGGCCAACAAGAAACACACCAAAAAGACACCTGGTGTGGCGGTGAGTGGGAGGAAGGCCTTGTAATGCTCATTCATAAACAGTCACGCATGGGGTAATGAATGGGAGCCAATGTGCTTGCTAAACTGATGTGCCTTCTTGTCCCCATGGAAACCAGTAGATCTATCTGAGCCTTGGAAGCCCAAGCGCTGCATGTCAGCCCAACAGGCATTCCAGTTGAGCATCTGTCAACGTGATGAACACCCACTGCCACTGGCCTTACCAAGACCTGCACAGCAAATCGTATCGCTGGTCCCAGCCTGCAGCCCCAGACACGGACACACTAGTCCTGGACCAATCAACTTTTGAAAGCTGAGTGGGGCTGTTTTCCTGATGTATGGCTGATTCGCTGATGCTGTCACATCAAGCGATACAGAAGAGTTATGACAAAGCCAGAGAAGTGTAGTTTGGTTTATGTTCTTATCTGCCTTCCAACGAGACAAGCGGGATGACAATGATAGCCTGCTGCAGTAATATTGAATTATTTATGGTTGCATAAGTCTTACTGTAATCAAACAGAGAATAATGCATAGTGTGTGATAAAGTTGATGCAGTAATAGTAACCTTTTTCGCTAGTTGTATGATTCATTCCCCCAAAAAAGGGGATGCACTTGTGTGTATAATTAGAAGCTAATAAATTAAAAACATATTGTGTGGATGTGAAAGGATGACGTCTGTGTTGTGTGCTAACTGACCAGCAGACTGTTTTGGCACAGCCCCACCAGGCCCTGGAGGAGGTAGAACGTGGCCTCGGCTAACAACTCCAGGACAGCTTGGTGGCCTTTGGGCAGAGTAGCAGTGCCCTCCCGCAGGTAGCCCAGGATGCTGCCAAAGTGCTTCCCACTGCGGTCTATCAGGATCCAGCCTGCTTGCAAAAATAGAAACAGTCAAAGGGAATTAGAGCTGGGTTATCGTTCAGGATATTTCAGTTGCGGGGTACGGGTGCTAAATTGTGCCAATGTTGTCATATTGTCATCCTGAAATGTATCACAATACATGGTTTGACTTTTAGATGTAATGTGTTTCTATAACCACATACTTCATTGGTAATTAATTGTTAATAAATATTGACTTTGAAAAGATATATATACTTTATTAAAGACGCTGCACACATGAACCATTATATTACGATGAACTCTAAGAATCACTTCCAGCCCATAGTTAAAGACTTTGTAAACAATTACATATAAGAAGATATGCTTCATGAGATACGAAACAAACTGTGAAAATAAAATACAAAAAGGTCAAATGTAGGTTATGGAAAGGGGAGTCATAACTTCAACTCGAAAATGGACCAGACATTTAGAAGGTTTTTTCCAGCAGAGACCCACCTTCTCTATCGGTAAACACTTCCTGCTTTCCACTGAACATGGCTTTCAGCACGGAGTCCTGCCTGGTCAGCACCTGCAGCGTAGTGTAAAACAGGCTACCTCCCACATTGAGTCGGACATACTTGTTCCCAGGGCCCACCGCACTGCGGTTGGTGCAGGTCTTGGTCTTTGGGCAGGCTAGAGGAGGGTCATCCAGAGACTGAGGCGCGTGTAGAGCGCTGGCCCCGGACATATCTTTCCGGAGGTAGATGACCACCCTGCAGACCGATGTCCGCAGGTCCCCCGCCGTGATGCCGGCTACTGGGGAGGCCGCCACAGCCTCTCCCCGGTCCAGCTCATATCTACCAGGAAAGAGGGAGAGCTTTGAAGGGAGAGTTGAACTACACTACTTTAGGATGCTTCTTCAAAGTTCACGATTATTAAATGATTTGACAGAACCCCCAGGGCATGTGCTTGCAATGCAAGCGAGGAAGTCACCTACCCCAACTGATATCTTCTTCTGGCGTTGTCCTTTACCAGGAATGGAATGAGGCTGGACAGGAAAGTAGATCAGAGTTTGTACACATTAACATTACACTGACAAAGCATATCTAGAGCTCTTGGATCGTGAGGTTAAAACTGGAAAAAAATAAGACTACAATACAGAACATGTCATTACCGTTTGACTACACATTCGCTTTGGATAAAGATTTCGTTCATCCAAAAATACAAAATAACATACGAAATGTACGGCAAAACTGTACAGACTAAGCTATTTAAAGGCAGTGTGCAAATGAAAGAAGAGGTTAGCAGTCTGTTGTGATCATAACTACCAGAACTTTACCAACCCAGACGCGATGTGTGTTTTCTCTTCTGGATCGAAAACGGCACACTTTATAATAGTTAGGGCTCGCAAACATAGATACTATTCGGTCGAAAGTATGCCAGTTATTGCAATAATGTCTTATTAGCTAATAATAAACTGATATATCAGCCTAGTGACTAGCCAACGTGATGTATCTTCTTCTTCTAGACTTCCCCGCATAGCGACCACAGTACGGGGATCTGCTGCCCCCTAGAGGCGATATAATATAATATATCATATATCATATATAATTAGAATAAAGAATAATCCTCTTTTGTTTATAGCTGTAGATAAAGGATGTAAAGTTCCTGACAAAAAAAAGAAAAATACCACAATGGATTTGAAACATTATGGCGAAAGAGTTGAGTAAAGAATAAGTCCCCTGAGGAAGAGCGTTTCCCTGACAGCAGCAGGAGGAGTCCAGACTGTTACTAGTGATGCCACATAGACATTAAACTATCACTAGTGATGCCACATAGACACACAACAAGGTGACCTGTGTTTGTAACGCCATTAAAAGGTAAGTCATATCTTTTCACGCTTGGTGCAACCTAACAAATACACGATAATAAGCACGTCAAGTACTTCACTAGGGTCCGCTATGGTTAGCAGCTAAAGGTTAGCAGCTAACAGTAGCGTCGTATAGCCCGATAATGTTACTTACTTTACAATACTTTAGACCAGATCCAGTGATTATGGACGACGTTAGATCTAAAGGTGAAACACTGTGATGCCTTACCACCTCTTTCTGTAGCAGTGTTGCTTCTCTTGATGGCTAAGGTGAATGGTGTTGTTAGTAAGGAAAGCAGATCAGATCTATTCGGAAACAACAAGTGTTGGTTTCTTTCTACAATGCTACCTTCATGTCATGTCGGTATTGGACGGGTTTTGGTGAGCTTTAGTAGCATATGGTATTTTTTCGACTGTGACCAAACATCACAAAATAAGCATTTGCCTTTATGTGTAAGGTAAGCTACCCAGCTGTACTCAACCTCAATTCTCTTATTTAATCTATCTCTTGTTTAAACCTGTGACACACCACCACGGAGCTGTCTTAATAACACAGGAACAGAGACCAATTCTTCAGACAAATTGCAATTATTAATTCTGTTTTTCATGCATTCAATTCAGTCCTGTAGTCATGGCCACTGACCCACTGGCAGAGGCTGGCTTTCATTTTGATGAGCTCAACAAGCTGAGGGTCCTGGATCCTGAGGTGGGCCAGAAGACCTCAGAGCTCAAGGAAGAGTGTAAAGAATTTGTTGACAGTAAGGACTCATGTCCACACCATCAAATATTTGTCTTTCGTTGAGCCGAATTGGTAAATGTAACACAATTTATCCTAACCCTACCCCTTATTTCACAGAAATTGGGCAATTTCAAAAGATAGTCGGAGGTCTCATAGAATTGGTAGATGAATTGGCCAAAGAAGCAGAAACGGAAAAGATGAAGGTAAGAGAGGCAATTCAAAGCATTTAATTATTATTAGTAAAAGTAAACCTTATACCTAAAGCATAATATTTCAATTGTGTCCTCCTTAACTGCTTATCTATTACAATACCGTGTCCTTACAATTTTGCTTAGGCTATCGGAGCGAGGAACTTGTTGAAGTCGGTGGCGAAACAAAGAGATGCTCAACAGCAACAGCTTCAGGCTCTTATAGCAGAGAAGAAGATGCAGCTTGAAAGGTAAGCATTGGATTCTAGCATCTATCATGATGAAACATTGAACAATACAAAGTGCATTGCAGAATATGACAAAGAAAATCATTCATCCGTGATTCAGTAAGCAAGTGGACAGAAATTGTTGGTGAACTGGGTGTGAAAAATCAATGTGCTAGGATCGGATCCATACCGAACCTATACAGTACTGTTTAGCTTGCCTTGAAGAGATTCACTTTTAATGTATTGTAACATCACCAGTTCACATCACAAGTACATAAGGAATTGTCAATAAAGTGAAAGTTAGGACAACTTGTAACTTCAACAGCAGATTTAAAAGGTGGACTCCTACAAATATCTTGGTTTCATTATTGATGTCTCAGTCTTTCAATTAACACATTTGAAATCTGACCAACAAACTAAAGGCAAAACTTTGTTTTGTTTTTAGAAATAAGTCATGGTTCAGATGAAAACATACTACTGCTACTTTTATTCCAGTCCTCGAGTTAGTGACATTTATGCTGCTTTGCATCTGCTGAAAGTCTGTTGATGGTGAAACATGTAATGTCATGGTGCACTAAGGTTCCATACTAATGCAAATGCACTGACACATCCCTGCACTTTGTACCCCTACGTTGGTCGGTCCTCACTCTAGCAGCCAGGCGCAGGCTCAGCCACTTGCAGACTTGTGTTTATAAAGGTCTTCTTGGCCTTTTACCAACATATTTATCTGCATATCGGGTTGACTGGTGGGCCATTATCTCTTTTTATCTGTTCCCTAGCTCTATGAGCACGTAGAGCTAGGGAACAAAGCTTTGCTACTTTGCCCATCTGATGTGAAACTTGCTCTTTCATCAAGGGCCTAGTCAGCCTGTAAAGGTTTTTAGTATTGGCCTTCCTGGTGAATCTTTATAGATGTCATACCTTTTTTGCCCTCATCTGTTTATAATGAAATGTGTTATTTGTTGTCTGTGGAAACTTTACATGACTGCTGTTTTATCATGTCGGTTCACTTCTTTTAAAAGAGATTTGTGTGCAATTCAGTTGGTGAATTAAGAAAGCAAGTAGCATCTATCATGTGCATGTTGTTTTTTCAGATACCGAATTGAGTATGAGGCCCTGTCTAAAGTGGAGGCAGAGCAGAATGAGTTCATCGACCAATTCATTCTCCAGAAATAAGCACAAATGATGAAGGTATCCGGAGAAAATGTTTGTCTGTTTGGTAGTTTGTGTTTCCAGAGTGCCTGTCCTTTTGTTGGTTGGTTTTCTATCAGCGATAGACCATATAGAGCTGCAAACAATGGCATCATTCCTATTGTGAAGCATCCAAAAGCCTGTGCTACAGCCAAGAACGTATTTACACCACATTCATGCTCTTCTATCAAGTGAAGGTCGCCTGCTGAGCTATCCCCACATATGGCAATATGTTTGACCATTTCAATTCTAAAAAAGATACTACTATATCAGGTACTTTTGAAATCCAACCAGTATCATTTTACCATGTCATACAAGCAAAAGATAACGCTATTTATATACAAAGAAACATATTTATACTATTTATATTGCAGAATTCCTCTGTTTCTCAATTTATTAATTTTATACCAATAAAAAGGAGCATGTGCATGCAACTGTAAATAATCTTTTTAATACAAAATGACTTTATATGCCTTTGGCCTCTCTATGGCCTTGTGGTGTTATGCTTTTACTTTAATTCTGTAGTACAAAGCAATTACATTATCTTCCTTTGTGGTCTTATGATTTATGTGTATATTGCTTACTTCCATGGATGGAATATGATTTCACTTGAATAAATGTACTGTAGAGCCTTCTCAGAGTGTTTAGCATCATTTTGCATCGGCATTGTTTTAGAGAACATATGTAATCACTGCCCCCTTTTCTAATGAATATATATTTATCCTTTGTTAGAATTAAGAGATACATTATTTATTAATATTCTACCCTGTACAATGCTTAAAGGGAGGATGCGTCATACGCAATGTTATCAAGTTTATATCAAACATTTCACTCACTTCAAACAGATTCCCTGGGTTATTTATAGTTTAAGCTATTTATTGTTCATATATTTTAGTCCCAACAAGTTCATACTAGAGTAGAGAGAATGGTGTGACGTAATATTCAACTTTGGGAACTGGAAAGAAGCCATTCTCAGAAAACAGATGAAGCAAATAAATGATTCTGTTCTCCTTTCGCTTTCTGCAAGGAAATAGGACTGAGTGAAATGTTAGACAGGCCAGTCAAACACAGACATGTTTATTTAAACCAGACCACCAAGTATTGTACAAAACAGCTCCAGTACTGATTTCAACAGTTTGAGTAGCTCACATCTTCTTTGTATACTGTTAAAAAGAAACAAAAGAAACATGAAAACAAGGCTGAATACCCAGAATGTTTTCTTCAATGTGAGCGATGGAGAAGACCTTACCTTATCAAGGATCCAGTCAGCATCCGCCAAAGCCCGGTGTATTATCATTTTTATTCTTTCAGGGTCATCTTCATCCATATGACTATTATATCCCTGCAACGACACATCATTGAAATTATGGATAATATTACATAATAAATTATGTTTAAGGATATTCTAACACTCACGAGTTTTTTCAACATATTTGGAACGACTCAACAACCCTTACCTGTCGAATAGCATGGCGGTAATGCTGCTGCATCCCAGCGCTGGGTAACTGCTTACAGCATCTCAGGAGGTACCGATAGAGGTGGACTGGTGTCTTCACCAGTTCAGCTCCTGATAACGGCGGCATTGCTCACGCGTCTTACCAATTATCAGCAACTGTCTGGAAAACAACATTTATACAAATAATTAGAGAGAAAAGTTGTTTCATTTAACAGTGACTTTAGGAGCAATATAGCTCTAATTAGGCCTACTTATATTAGTATGAATTATGCCGATTTGTTATGATCATTGGCGAAATGTATAACCTAAATACATAATTTGATAAATAAGCCCAATGCACCCCTAGATATTAAATAAAGCAATTGTTATTTAGTTCAAACAATATGATAAACGATACAATGAAAGTATGGCAAAAGATGGTTAGACACAGGTGTATACATAATCTTCTTATCCTGTTCATTTGAAGTATATGAGAACAATAGTAAGTATATTAGGCTACTAGAAGATATCCCGCTTTAAGGACAACATTACATATTTGCCATTCCTTGTTGTTGGATGACATTGACGTCATTGACTGACCATTGCAAACACAGGTTCACTGGTTTGTGTACATGAATGTATAACAAGGTTTATCCTCATTATACTGTTATTATATATATAAGTTAAAGAGACGTCATCAGCAATGCAGCGTGACTTACTGCGCTCCTGCATTATTCTCATTATATGAATCTCACTGCATCACTGCATCTCGGCTCGATTACAGGAAGGGTAGCAACGTAAACAGAGTACTACTTCTTCTTCCCATTTTCTGGACATTTGTGCAAAGCCGTTTCAGGGCCTATCCTGCCACCTACCGTGATAAAATGACCAAACGTGCTTTTCTTTTAGCAACCAGGTGTAATACAGCGCCATCTATTGATATAGAGTGGCTAATGATTTCCTGAAACTTAGATCGTTCGTCTTTTCTTCAATTTGTATTTTTCATATCAAAATAATAATACAAATATACAATATAGGTCTACCATATCAATGCACATGTAGTAAATGTAGGCCTATATTGTATTCATTATATTTTATGAATTGTATATCTAATGTTTACTTCATATCCTGTACTGTTTTATTTTTTTATTGTAACCTATTTCTCTTCTGTTTATCCCCAACACACCATGGTCACTTCCCATAAATAAGAAAGCTTAACTGACAATAAAAAAACGACTCTTGATTTTGTTCAGTGTGGCATCAATGCGCCGCCGTACAAAACCCTTATGTAGGCTACTCTTAAGGCCCTTCCACACCAAGGCGGATATTCCGCGCAAATTTCCGCACGGAATTTCGCAGATTAACAAACACATGTGTTCTAATGAGTCTGTGCACATCAAAAGACGAAATCCGCTGTGCGGAAAAAAATACGGACCAGTCTGTTTTGAAGCGGAATTTCGCATGCGGAGAAATGTGCCTGACCAATCAAAATATGATTTAATTGGGTTCTACTATGACATTGCAGTCACGTGACTACCACCGCTACCTGGCGGGCAACAAACACCGACAAAATGGTGACGAACAGCGGCCAGACAGGGGAATTGCAGCCTGTAATGCAGCTGTATTGCAGTAACGTTAACGTTACTCGGTCGAAGCGTGATGTTTTCACATCTGGCCAATATGTTAAACTTTCACGGCCAAATATACCATCGTTAGGTTTACATGAACCATTCATTACAGATAGACATTCTTGTGTCGTCATCGGCATTTGTTTTTAAATGAATCGCACTAGCGATTGGAATTGGACTATATGAGGTTTGCAATGCGTAACCAGTTGTCTTAAACCAGCCTGAGCCAAAATGTTCCCCGGATAGTAAAATAATGGATTCATTATTTATGGCTTTCCTACTATCAGTATGCCACGGTGGCATAGCGGAATCCACTGAAACTTTGTTATTGTAGTTTTGTATCAGAGAGTGTGATCGAATCCGACTCAATGCATTCTTTTTTGATAAGTAAGGAGACATTAATTTAGATTATCACTATGGTTGTACGTTACTTTAATGTGGTACTCTGCAAGCCATGCCTATTTACAAGGGAAAAATTAGATGAAACGAACAAAATACGGGTAGTAAGTTCGTGGAATGGCAACGAATCTGCTGTCGGAAACCAGTTGGCTCATCACAACGGTAAACACACAACCTCGGCTGCACTCCTCAGCGGTTAGTGCATCCAATCGCACAACAACTATCTGGCATGTCGTTTTCACCTCAAAATACCAACTTTCGTATGGTAAAACTGGCGACGTCCTGGCAAGATCCTTTATTAGGTTACTAGGTTTCAATGCTGGAGAATGATGTTCTTGCCCGCCAGCCAGTCGTTTTGACGTCACTGCAAAGTATGAATTAACATGTCGATCAGTATGAGATCTTTGTCACTTGACGACATCTTTACAAATGACACTCTCACTACTGACAGTCACGGGCCACTGCGCGAAAGCTGCGCGAAATAGAAGGCGGAATATAAAAAAAATTCCGCACCGCAATCCGAATCCGCCTTGGTGTGGAAGGGCCTTTATACTGACCACTACCTCTAGAGGCCGCTAGATATGTGCACATTATGTTCAGTACTCTTATACCGATCACTACCTCTAGAGGGCACTAAAATATGGGGTCAGAACAGTCTCAATAATAATGAATGCACAGAGAAGGATCCACACATGTATTTTGTGATTTATATATAAATGACTCTCTTCTCACAAATACATTTCAATGCACACACAAATGGGTATCGGTATGTATAAATGTAAAATAAATCCATAAA
>OMKX01114258.1:11327-24717 GCA_900302425.1 Brosme brosme | reverse complement strand
GATGCCCAGGCCGGGGGTCCCAGCTGTCTAAACCCCGCAGCGACCGTACCGAAAACACAACAGCGTTCACCCCCCACGCCCCACACACACACACGTCACACACACACAGACACACACACATACACACACACACACACACACACACATACACACAAAGGTAGTTTCGTTCACCCACGTTGATAACACGTCCCACCTGCAACATTCGTCTATCCGCCCTGTCTAGCTCCTATTCACACATCATTTCCATACGACCATATGCCTTGCAAATCGTTGTGGCATCGGCGAGCGCAGCCTTACAGGCCTGCTGGTCTTTCAAAAGAACTGTTGCCACGACGATGGACGCGATAATCTGATAGGCATTTAAGGACACGTATATTCCTCCATCCAGATTGGGCCCTCAGGTGATGACACAAGGGGCCCCACCTACCAGACGCACGCACGCGCCAACGGAATAAACGCAGCAGCGGTTTGCGCTCCAGGTCAACGCCTCCAGCGTCAGCCTGTATTAGTAAGCCTAAGTTTACACTAAGCTTACTTTATGGCTATATTGAGCTATTTTGTAGATAGGCCTACTCACTAAAATGATTATAAAATGAATGTGTAATATGCTACCCTCATGGATCGCAACACAACACACTACACAAGGAACATTAACACCTGCCCTGGGCAAAGAGAAAGAAGTAGGCTAAACATACTAAAGAAAATAACCCACACTGGTCCTTTACTCAAAACCAGTAGTTAAAAGATAAGATTTCTGACCAGAAAATGAGTGTACTTGGTTTTATTGCTTCGATTTCTGAAAAAAAAAATGCATTGGAGAAACACTGAGATGTTACCCATGTGGGGAATACAAATGAATACACAAAACTAATCTGTACATTTCAGAAAAATAAATTCATTTCTTCATAAAAAATAAAAATATACAAAAGAAAAAATGATACTCCAGTTTGCAGCCCGACTGCTAGCGATGGTCAACACTGATGCAAGATTGAGAAAACCAACACAAACATTGGTTAGGAACCGCCGTGTTACAGTATGAAATTAGACGGACGGACACACATTCACATTTATGGAATAAGAGTTCACAAACATTATCCCATTGATTGCCAACCAATTTATTAAGTGAATGCCCTCATATTAAGTGGTTATTTTGGTGTGAAAGAGTCTGTTTGATGGCATTTACAGAGCAGGGCCATCTCCCAGAAAGGCAGAGGCCACCTTTGTGTTGAAATACTGTTGAACCATATTTATCATTTAAAAATAAGAACAACCACATGAGGAAAATGAGATTGCACTGTATCCATAATAAAAATACAGCTGTGGATTTACAGGGCAGTTTTCATTCCAGAGAAGATTTTGATAAAGCCTATAAAAGATGTACAAAGTGGACACAGAAATGCTTAATGAAATGTGCACTTGACGGCACACACATTTTCAAATATATTTGGGAAAATTTAAATTTTCCCAAATTTCCATATTCGAGGCAATATTCAGAATAAGAAGAGTAATGGCAGAGAGAGAGAGAGAGGGTGGAGGGGCGTTTCCCTGGCCCTCATTGGCCCAGTCTCTTCACGTAGGCGTCCCAGCCTGCCTTCCTGTACGACTCAGCAGCCTCCAGCCTATTAGACGCTCCCAATATTCCCCGTCCCACGATGATGACATCAGAGCCCTTGGTGGCGATGACCTCCTCGGGGGAGGTGTACTGCTGTCCCAGATCATCACCTGGTTGGGGTGGGGGGAGATTAACAGATACCAGAAACACAGCTACAGTATTTCATGGAGGGCTTACTATGGTTCATTGTGCAACAGTGCCACCATGTGGCGAGTAGGGATACCACAACACTGAACTATCCGTGACTTTACACGATTCTCAATACCACAGGTGGTGGTTTGCGTTTTGATGTCGTTTTAAAAATCAAACGATATTGAAAACAAAGAATGAATATCTTCCACCTTGGATCATCAATCATGATGCTAGAGTGACAATCTGTCAATCATTCTGGACAACCAGTGGGTATAATGGTCTATACCCTCTAGAATCATTCTGGACAATCGGTCGACATGCCTAAACCTTGAACCTTTCCTTTAACCCTGATTGTCGTATTTAGACCACATGCACCCAAGTCTCCGATCTTAAAATACACATATTTGATATAAATATGAACCTCCAGCCTGTATCTGCACCCCAGGGGTCATGTGGATGAACTGGGGCTTCTTGCTAATCTTGGCGCCACAGATAAAGCCCAGCACAAAGTCGGACTGCTCCTCCGCCATCGTCAGCTAGAAGGGAAAAAAGGACAACAGAGCAAAACCACAGTGAAGACACACTCGATCAAATATCAATACTCAAACATCGACGTGCATCACATCATTGCTAGATCTTTTAGTACTGTAAATGTAGAGCAGGAAAAAAAGAGAACTTTATATAATCGAGCCTTACCACCAATGAGAGTCAAAAACATGTTGTTCAATTGACTTGAGTGGCCAAGCTAAAACAGACCACAGTTATTAATATATTAATCCTAATTTGCCTAAAACCCTTTGACCTACTGGTGGATTAGCATTTTAAAGACGTTTAGCTTTTAGGTATAAATATATTTGTGATTTACATTTTTCACTCGTCATTTCAAACTCGTTCTAGTTCCTGTTGTGTGGTTTCCATGGTGAAGCACTTTGTACAGCTGGTGCTGCCTGACGAGTGCTGTATGAAGCAGGTCTAGGTGTGAGCTGAGCTCATCTTACCGCAGACTGAGTGTACTCCCCGGTAGCCAGCGAGCCCTGGGAGCTCATCTGCGCTATGAGCAGGCAGGCGCGGCCCAGGGGCCCTCCAGCGGCCCTCAGGCCCTGCACCACCCCGGGGCCCGGCACCGCGTGGGCGTTCACCAGGTGAGCCCAGGACGAGATCTGGTACACGCCCCCTAGTGGCCAGAGACAGAGAGGGGCCGCGGCGTTAGGCGGCGGTAGACGACACATTGACACTAGGGGTGGGATAGAATATATCGATACTGCGATATATCGCCACCCTTCCTCCCGTGATACGAGAATCGATACGCTAGCGCTAAATATCGATATAAAAATAAAATAAAAGATTATTATTATTTTTTTTGAAACATTTTTTTATGCTGCTTTATTATAGAGTGAGATAGACAGGAAGGTATGGGAGAGAGAGGGGAAGACATGCTGAAAAAGACCAACTGGAAAACTCAGTTTGGACCATGGATAAAGACAGAAATCCAGCACTTTTCCTTTTCACAGTCATTTTGTATTCATAGTGAGACATATATCGTGATGTATCGTTATGGGATTGTCTAACAATATATTGATTGTCTCAGAATCGCTGTATCGCGATATTATCGGTATCGTGGGCCATGTATCGCGTATCGTATCGTGAGGTACCCTGTGATTCCCACCCCTAATTGACACAATGGGATATCCAGTGAAATCTAGTCTTTGATATCTGGTGGATCATGAACACAACGACAGCACGACTCTCTGAAGGTCTGCGTGGCTGCGTACCTTCGTACTGGTGCTTCACCGTGTTCCCGATGTCAGCAAACTTGCGGTCCTCAAAGATGAGGAAGTTGTGTTTATCGGCCAGGTCCTTCAAGGCGTTGCAGAAGGCCGGGGTGAAGTCCTGTGGAGACGGGGAAACACAAAGACAACGGTGACCTGATATAGACCATAATATGTATGGATAGAACCACGATTATGATAATAGCCAAGATGATGGCAAGTACTTCCTAATCAAATTTCAATGCATGCAGCAAACGTGCTTATTCAATCCACAAATATTGAAACAAGCGCAAATAAAACCTTCATTATTTGAAGCACAAATAGAACAAGAGTCAAATAAAGAAATGCAATAAAGCTTAATCAAACAGGGAGAACAGATTTTTTTGCAAGCTCCATCTCCACCAGCACTAGAATATTTAACCGTGTCCGAATCATGTACCTTCTACCATTTAGCAGATGATTTGATCCCACCTGACTCGGGAATCTGAGTGCTCTACCAGTAGACCATTGTGGAACCGGTCGGTTAGCGGTCCAAACACCTTAACCCCGACCCCTCTACCACCCTAGCCTACCTGGAGGATGTCCACCCTAAGCCCCAGACCCCTCTGCCACCCCTTGCCCACCTCGAGGATGTCCACGTGGGTCTTCAGCAGGCAGATCTTGGGCCCCAGAGAGTCGGCCAGCTCCAGGAGCTTTGCGCAGGTCGTCACGTCGGCGGACACACAGAGGTTCGACTTCTTCTCCTCCATGATGTGCAGCAGCTTCGACCCCAGAGGGTGGATGCCTGTGAAACAGAAGGGGAGCGGGAAGAAGAACACATATTTGAGTATGCAAGCATTTTACTAATTGAATGGCTTAGAAAAGGTCTATAGTATTGCTTGTATTTTGGTATCTAAGACACAGTGCTGGTGTTAAAACGAAGGGTAGGGAACAGCGTTGACCAAATGTGGAACAAACTTAAATTATAGAGCAGTTCACAGTTTGAAATGCACTGACTGACTACGATCATTGACGCTCCCGACATATCATTCAACATTAACATTATCAGCCAATCCATGCATCAATCCATGCATTTCTGTTTACGAAATCGACGCATTCAGCCTGAACTGTACCTGATAGTTTGGCTCTGGCGCCATAACTCAGCACCTGCTCCGGTTCTTTGCATGTCTCCTTGGCTAGGGGGGAGAGATGACCGTTCTCTGCCTTTGGCCTGGGCAGAGGCACACCAAAGCGGGTAAATACTCTAATTTAGCACTTTTATAAAACATATGGTTCAAAGTGCTTCACACCGTAAAATGAACATTCAAATCAACAGTGATAATTGAAATGCAGTCAGACTAAATAGCACAATGAATAACAAAATATACAATAATAGTTCAGGGATACAGAAATGCGATTCTAAAAAGGTGGGTCTTAAGGAGGGGGTTTTAAGAGCGGTAACAGATATTGCCGCTCTGATTTCATGAGCGCACGTTCCCCAGGATGACGAGGATGATGCTGCTGACCGCCGACATGCCGGGCGAGCGTCGCACCTGAAGGTGTTGTGGTCCAGGATGAAGTCGCGGACGCTCTGCGCGGTCTGCGAGCTGATGCGGTCGTTGGCCTGCAGCACGCTGAGCAGCTGGAACATGGAGATCACCGGGTGGAGTTTGATTCCCTGGGCGCCCAGCATGGCCACGCCGCCCTGCTCGCGGTCCATGAGCACGATCGCGTCCGTCACCTGAAAGACCGAAAACAGAATATCTGGATATAAAGCACTGAGCGAGACACTACGGCCATTGAGGGTGCATTATGTAAGCAGGAATCACATTTCTAAAAGAGCAATAAGGAGAAATGTAAATTAAAAATAAGAAGGCCGAATTATTAATATGCCAGGGCAGACATGCATTTAACAAAACTAAAAACACTGTGGCAAATGAAAATTTTGAGCGCTGATTTAATGTGATAATAATTAACACTAATAATTGAGTGTTTATTGTTGAGGCAGACCTCAGATATTCTGGAGGTTTGTTCAAGATATGTTGTGCATGGTCACTAAAAGCTGCGTTGCGTTTGCTTGGCTGAACCTCTGGGGTAAGCATATTTGTTGAACTAGGAATAAATACGATAACTTCCGTCACAAGTTGTATCATTGCCTTTAACTTCTTCAGGGCTTGTAAACCTCTTCTTGGCCACGCTGGAAATCAGACGTTTATGATTGAAAATGTCCGGATTAAAGCTACTATAGGCAATTTGGAGAAACCGGCCAGAGTAAGCTAGATTTTTCTCAGAAATAAATGGGCTACTCTAGCTTTATGGGGCAGGATAATCTAGCAGTGGTTAGGATGTTTTATTCTCAGCCGAAAGGTTGTGGGTTCAATCCTCAGTGTGGGCAGCCTAACCGGGTGGCATCCATGAAGAACGCCTTACCTGCCCCTTAATGACAGCATCTGAACTCAATGCAGGTCCATCGGGATAAAGGAGACTAAACAGCAGGTCGTGTCTCCGTCTCCATAACGCACCTTCAGCCCTTCTTTGTAGAGCACCTCGGCAGTCTCCAGGATGCTGGTTCCCGTGGTGACCGTGTCTTCGATGATCAGACAGGTGTCTCCCTGGTGGATCACGCCCTCAACCATCCGCTTGGTTCCTGCACCGAGACAACAGCCAATAGGAGGCCGTTCACTTGAAGTACTTCGTAAGACGTTAGGGGCTATCATGTAACGTGGTTATAAATATAAGACAGGATATTGATTGAAACAACAGAGGCATCCGAAATGACACGGGTTATGACGTGTTCAGAACATACAAATCAGTCATGTTAAACGTCTTTTACCCAAACTATTTT
Source organism: Brosme brosme (assembly GCA_900302425.1). Lineage (NCBI taxonomy): Eukaryota > Metazoa > Chordata > Actinopteri > Gadiformes > Lotidae > Brosme > Brosme brosme. The sequence goes on along the minus strand of OMKX01114258.1, from coordinate 18,380 downwards.
ACAATTCTGCAAGTGAATACACAATCGTAACATGGGTGTCCACTGCAGGAATCAATCCCCAAACCCCAATGGCAGTGTGGATGCCACCCGCTACCAGTTCATTGTGAGCCACACAGGATCAGAGTAGAGACAGGTGTCTCGGCAACGTCCCAGCAGATAGGGGTGCTCACCCAGGGGGCATAAAGCATAGACAACAGATAGGACACCGTCAAGATGGCAAGGATTTGTTGTGCCGTTAACTGTGCTAATCCCAAAAGCCAGGGATAGAACACTTTTGACATATCATGGGGTTCATTCCCTTAAATAAAAATAAGTCAGGTATGCATCTAAGACAGATGCAGAAGGGCGGATTTAAGTTGTAATATTATGATGTGTATGCACATAGATTTTCTTCAGTAGATACTCAAGGCTTTTTAGTCACTCAAATAACTAAAGCAAGCCTTCTAACCTTTCTTAGAATTACAAGAGGGCCAATTCTGTCATTAATTTATGCGGTCAAATTATAGTCTTTGAGTCAGTGATATTAGAATGACACTACAAACAAAGCATTAGCTATGTTACATTCATATGCAAACAAAGACATTCACCTCTGGAAATAGCAATTTATCATCAGGCTAAAGCAGACAAAATGCAGTACAATGCTGTTTATACCTGGATAACACTGCTGTGGTGACAGCAGTTTATGGCAACACAGTTTATTACCCCTGGGTTCGCGCCAGCCAACCGTGTTTTAGGAAAGCCTTCTACAGTGTGACATGAAAACATGCCCTTCCATCCCCCCTACGCACCGTAATCCTTGGCCTCCTTGCGTCTGATGAGCATGGGCAGTTCATGTGTGGAGCAGATGATGGTGGCCAGGGGGAGAGCGGTGTAGGGCACACCACACACAGAGTCAAACTTCAGATGTTCGGCCTGAGCGCGCTGGTAAATGAGACTCGACAACTGCAAAAAACAAACAGAAGCAAACGTTGGTTTTGGGCTGTACTTTCTTATACTGCAAAGCTATTTTCTATCTCATTTTGCACTCAGGAGGTGGGGGTTTTGAAAGAAATGTGCACTGAAAAGCTAAGGCAGTCCAGTCAGGTATTTTCTATCAAAACAAAACCCAGTTGAGGCTCAACTGGCGTTTGAGCCTCTAAGCTTTCCACTTCATGTTTAACAATGGGATCAAACTCACAATGTCTACAAAGAGATAACACTGACCACAGCGGTTTCCATAAAGGATTCAATTTTACAAAGCCAGACCTTTATTATGTTATGCACAGAATTATACATATTAGGATAATTATGGGACAAGCCAATGCCAGGAGGTCTTGACATGTGTGTGAGTGCATCATAATGCTGTGCAATAAAGTTAATGTATTGTATGTCATTTAGCTCAGACTTGTAGTGCAGTGTATAACGTTACAAGCATGGATGTATTATAGAAACACTACCACTAAAATTACAACAATCATACCCCATATATGAACTGATTTCCCCTTTACCACATGGTTCTATTATTATATTGACAGGATCAGGGAACAGCCTCCGAAATCAATCGCAAATAGACAAATGTCTAAAGCTCAAATAGGCTTTAGTCTAAAGTTATACAACTTGTTCGCCATCCATCATATTGCCTCCGGGTGAGCTTCACTAACATGAACAAATACGCATGAACTTGTCCTGACACAGTGAGCTCCAGGTGACCATATTTGAATGGTATTTTAAAATACCATTAGAAAACCATGTAGAAAGGGGAGATGTTGCAGGACACGTGTGTACCTGGTTCATCAGGCACGGGTAGGACACCAGCACTCTGAGGTCGATATAGATCGGTGTCATCATGCCACTCTTCAGCTTGTACTCTCCGAACTTCACCGCATTAACATCGTGAAGTTTCAGGATTAAACTATCGACACAGATGTTCTCCATCTCGTCTCTCTGGTGAAGACTAAAGACTACAGACTTACAGACCACAGACCGACACTCTCACGTGGCTCTCCGCTACTCCGGTTCAATCTTCACTTCCGCATTGTGAAATGCGCGAAGGATCCGGATCCGCCGCCTCATGCTTTAATGGTGCGTTCCAGGCAACCCGTAACCCGTGTTTTCAACACCTTCTACCCGTGAAAGTGCCCTGGAACGGCAGTCAAATCCGTAACTTACTACCCGTGAACTCGTACTACCAGATGATGATCGATGTACTCCCAGTTACAGTTTTTGACGTCACACACACATAAAGAACAATGGCGGCCCCTATTGATGCTCTACAGAAGCCGGTCACTAAATATACATAAATAGGCAACGTAAAGTAATTCCGCACATTGTAATCAAAACGATACACATACGATTGTGGACTACTACAGGTTATGTTTATTAAATGAAGCCCAAAATATGTCGCCGACAAGAAATCGCTAGTATCAGCTAGCGCTAGCTAACGTTAACATTAGGTAGCCTAACCTGAACCCTGCCTGGAACCATGGACCTATTGCCTGGAACGCTACCAAGTCGTGAGTCGTGACTTGAAGTCGTAACTTACGGGCTAAAAATTGTGCCTGGAACGCAGCATTATTCTGCAGGCACCCCGACCCTGCTGTCTCTTGTTCTAGTTGTAGATTAGGTACAGTTACAAAGTCTGCCACATTGATTAGATTATTTATTACCTCCGCCAAGGGGGTGTTCGGGAATTTGGTTATCTCAAAAAGTTCATTGTAGGCCTACATTGAATGTACACATGGCCAGGGCCAGGTTAAGGTCATCCCGGGCAGAGGCCTCCCCGAGGCCCCCCGACACCCCCCCACACATTTTTTTCAATATATATATATTACTATTATTATTATTATTGTTATTTATTTTTATATTTTTTATATTTTTATTTGTATTATTTATTATTTCCTAATCGTCTCATGCGAAGCCATTGTTGTCTGTGAAAGTATGCATTGATACCGGCAACGTGACGTGACGATAAGACAACGTGGGCTTCACTACGGGTGGGGAAATGCATCAAAAATATCAAAATATGATCATATTCATATATATATTTTTTTAATGTCCACTTTTGCGAAAATGAAGGCGCGGCGCGAATACATACGATGCAAAGACGCGAATAGATTGCGAATTTTCCGCAGCGCGAATGGATGAATGGCGCGGCGCGAACAACCTGGTTCACGCATATTTTGCGTGATTATACTCACTCGAATAGGCCTACTCGCTCGAGTTGAAATATTTGAATTTGTCCGCGAAATTTCGCTTGATGCTTTGTCACCAAAAGCGAAGCGAATATTCTACCCGCGTGCTTGCACGAGTTTGCGAGTAGGCCTACACAAGTTTGATCTTTACTTGTTGTGGAAGTACCAGAGACGTCAGAGAACCCAACGCCGTCATTTATGAGTTCATAAAATCATCCGGGGGCGCACAGCTTTTGGACGATATTTAATTGAGCATTTTGCGGTTCAATCTGGACTTCAGTGAGTGAACGCTGATAGGCTGTCACGACAAAGCATCAAGCGAAATTTGCGTAAAAGTTCAAATATTTCAACTCCAGTGAAGTGTTTGCGCGAGTAGAATCACGCGAAATCCACGTGAACCAGGTTGTTTGCGCCGCGCCATTCATCCATTTGCGCCGCAAGTTTCAGGCGGAAAATTTGCCGCGATTCGTGTCTTTGCATTGACTTGTATGTATTCGCGCCGCACCTTGAGGGTAATGTTAACAATGAAAAAACAAGAACAAAACAGATGTTTGTATGCGGTAAAGAAACTTTACTCACTCCCAAAGTGGTTTGGCTGCCCTATCAATTACTGAAAGAAAAGGGAGGCGAAGTGCCACTATGCGCCGCAGTATATAAACGGTGCGCACGGTACAAGCCGATAAGGCGAAGCCTAGCCTACATGAAAACTGACATCGGCATATCCTATTTATCCTCGTCGCCACTGTTGTGTTCTTTCTTAAATTGTATACACATGCACACGGAAACGGCTTAGCATGGTAAGCACGGCTTTTACTGAACAAAGATGAGAGCAGCAAAATCGGACAGACCCAATCGGCCGAGTGCAATGATTCCATATAGGCATTACTCACATGACATCAATACTCTACAGAGGTTTGTGTTTTGAGGATGTTTTCTAGTTAATCATGCACATTTTCTTGCAAATTTCTAGTATTGTAACCTGACATGGATGCTCAAGTTATTGTAAAGACTAAAACATATAGAGTATAGATAGACAGTTAAAGTAAATGGGAACTCTTAGGTTTCTTCTTTGGGCTGTTAAAGGTGAGGAATTTTAACTGAAAATTCAAACTGCAGGGCACCACCTTTAAGTTGCTTTTTCTACACTTATCTGCTATGGCTTGAGCAAAATCAAACTCGTATATTTTTAAATTATTTTTTCATGATACCAATATAATCTCAAAACATCTCAGACTACCTCTAGATTAGCCTATCTCTTCCTGATTGGATGTCAACAACAATACAGTTGGATTTTTGTCAGTTTATTAAAAATTCAGTCCACAGTAGTTCAGACTTTGGCACCAACAATATAAAAACAAGTAGACAAAAGTGTACACCCTAAAAATAGCATTCAAACAAAATGCTTGGATAAAAGGGATAAATAAAATAAATCTGAAAAATACACTAAAAACCACAAAAAAGTAAGACCATATCTTAGTAATACAAACAAAATCATGTGGAAATCCATTGTCTTTCAAAAAGAGGTTGCAGTGGCAGTTTTGGTCAACTGCCTAGGGCCCAATATGGCCAACTGCCACTCTTATGAATAATTTGATCTTAAAGAATGCAACTAGAACTCCTAATCCCCATAATGTGTAATACTTATTGTTGTCTAGTGCTCACTTTTTACAGGGTATTTATTTTTTTAATCTGTTTGCCTTACTACAATAGTCCCCAAACTATCTGGGCGGATAGTTGCAAATTACAAAAGTTCACTTCTTGGTCTTGTACAATGGAACATTCACCACCCCTTCCTTTCAGAATATATATCTAGATATATAGATATATCTATATATATTTACACACACACATTTTTCAATTTGTTTTGTGGCCTTCATAGTATTTTTTTGGGGGGAGGCTTGAGTTGGACACTTACACTTTCAGTGTTTGTCTTTGGAGAAACAACATAGAACTAGGAAACAACACCAAACTCCATGACAAAGACTTTAAACTCAAATACTAGTCTGGTTTTCGCTGATATTTTTGGACGGTGTGACTGAAATGCTTCAAGGATGGACATAAACAGAATATCAACATCAAAACTTTGACGGAATATTGTAGAACCTGTTGCCAGTTTGAACATTGGTTCAAATGGTTGAATATAATGTTGGAAGTTGTGAAATGTCTAAAATAAAGTGAGACTTTTAACATGTACAAATAGGTACACCATCCAACTAGTTTCAGCACCTGGTGTGTGGCAGTGGGGTCTAGTGTGTCCTTGAAAGCGAGTGTGTGTTTCTGTGTGTGTGTCTACTGCAAGTAGTTCTGAAAGCAACTATTTCCTTAACAAAGCAGCAACAATACAAACAGAAAGGGCCTATGCAAACTAGTTTCAAAACCGTTTAGAAACACAAACCTTATGCTGTATCGATCTAGGCCCCAACTCCATTTCATGGTCAAAATCACTTTGTATTACTACGACATACATTGACATTAACATGACATAACATAACATTACAATTGTGGGCGGGTCTCTAAAAAGGCACAGCGGTGGTTGGGAAAAATGATAAGGCACTAAGGTGGAGTTGTGGATGGACGATACAAGGCCTGTTTTAAGGCACATGAGTGTTGAAACTGTCTTTGTAAAAAAAACACAGGGACTCTCTCTCTCCCTCTCTCTCTCTCTCTATCTTTCTTTCTCTTGCTCAGGCGAGAGAACACAGTTCTCCTCCACCTCCCTCTGCCCCTCCTTCCTTCTACTCCGGCGGGCTGTGGGCGTCGGCCAGCAGCTCTGGTCTCAGGCACTCGATGGGACACTGGATGTTCTGTGGAGGGGAAGGGGACGAGGTCAGGAGAATATCCTTCATATACTCCGGACAACAACCATAATGTCAGAATACTTTGCAAAAACACCCACATCAAATCATTTTGCTACAAACAGCAAAACAAACAATACATTGTATAAAATTAATAATTCACAATAATACCTGACACCACAAAATAAATAGTCCTGATAACAGCATTATAACATAGCATTACAACGCATAATAATTTGTGTTATAATAACAAACGAACTAACATAACTTACGCACACTTAAGTACCAAACCTAACTAACGTACCTACAGAGATAACTAACATAAGTCACAGAAATAACTAGCGTAATCTAATGGAACATAAATAATATAACTAACGACCCATAGCGTGACCGACCAGAAAGCCTGGGCTAGCACTGACCAGTTTGCTGAGGGCGTTCTCCCTGTAGCGGCCGAAGGCGTTAGGGGCGGGCAGCAGGACGTCCACATCCGTCTGGACCCCTGGTGTCTTACAGTTACTACAGCGCCAGCCCTGCACACACACACACACACACACACACACACACACACACAGTGATCACGGTGTCACGAGCACACAACAATCAGAGACACAAACAACACAATTAAATAATCCCACATTGCTTGCTAGATTTACGTCACTCACAACTAGGGAGTTCAATAGAAGGGTATGACATAAATATATGTTGTACGAGGACCTTTAGCTCAGCTACGGTCCTATTAGCTCTCGTTTATTGTCTGAATGAACACGCCCACGCACACGCGGGGTAAAGAGTGTGAGAGAGGATTACCTGTTGTCCCCCGTAGCAGGTACAGCTGCAGATGGCTCCCTCGTGCTCCTTCTGCCACTGGTTCCCCACCTTGTACATCTTCCCGTTGTCGTAACACGTGGAGTCATCTGCAGAACAAGCGCCACACATGGGTTTATCACTCAATCTGTGTGTGTGTGTGTGTGTGTGTGTGTGTGTGTGTGTGTGTGTGTGCGTGCGTGTGTGTGTGTGCTTGTGTGTGTGTGTGTGTAGGCACCACGTGGACCCAGGAGATCGTGGACCTGCTGCTCAACAACGGAGAC
>OMKX01114258.1:0-11307 GCA_900302425.1 Brosme brosme | reverse complement strand
GCTTCTGTTGTAGTTTGTCAGATGTTTCGAAGTTAAATATATACTCACCAGTCACTTCCAGATTCAACAATGTTCATTTTTATTCAAATCGAACATTTTTATTTATTTTTGTAATTTAGTATAGGCAAGCTTTGGGCTACCATAGCACTGCTGGACTGTATTAACAAATGGTGGCTGGATGAGCATAGTTAATACCTCTCTGAGCTGGGATTCAGCTCTTAGTCTGGCTCTGCGTTCCTCTGCCAAGCTCCTACGACACTGTTCTAGCTCCATCTGCAGGATACACACACACACACACACTAAATTAATAGCCAGGGAAATGTGTTTTCCACATTCTTCTCGCCCTACGCACTCAGATATCTGCCTCACACATGGTCATGTGATCACAAAAACATCCAGATCACAAAATCGTACTGAATGTTCTAGATCTGTGCTTTTCAAACTGTGGTCAGCATAAGCGGACTTGAAATGGACAAATTTACATTCATAGAAACTATTATATAGATTACTGAAAATAAATATATTATAAATAGTATTCTGTTAATCTAGTATTATGCGTGTTATTTCAAAAATAGTGTTGCTTTGTGCATTCCATGATGTTTTTCATTGATTTGTGTTTGCTAAATAAACACAGTGGGACTCCAATGCCATGGTCTTCTTGCAGTTATATTGTGTATAAAGGAGTTGCTGGCACTCTGCTCAGATGCTGCATGTGTATTTATCTGGTTTTCACTGTTTGCATTTCAGACTGCCCTCGAAAGGCCTTGATGACAATTTAGCGGTAGACATAATGTCAAAGGTTGGGGACAACTGTTCTAGATCAAGAAAAATAAACGTCACAGTAAATTGTGTGCATCAGCTAGGGGTGGGCGGTACATCGTCATCACCGGTGTGATATTGTGCCACGACATGGATTTTGCAATACCGTCATCACAGTGATAAATCAATAATGGGCTAATTCAAAAGAATAAGGCATTTCGTGTTCCACGGCTGGTCGACCTTGAAGGCATAACAAGTGGATTGCATACATGTATGAAACATGAAACAAAACAGTATATACAATTAAAACTGCAAGCAGTCCCGATAGGAATCACGATTCGCAAGGCATGTCACTCAGTGATGATGAGATAAGTGTCACCAAGCGACTTGGAGTCGGTCAGACTCAAAGTTAAAGTCAGAAGTCAGACTTTAATCTCAGAATTCTGACCTTATTCTCAGAATCCTGACTTTATTCTCAGAATTCTGATTTTAATCTCAGAATTCTGACTTTATTCTCAGAATGATTTTTTTTTGTGTTGGAAAAACAAAAAGACAGCTATGGGAGCTACTAAACACTTGTTTTGAACATAATGGATGTCAATTGCTCACTAATCACCCAATTTTTGGAACATGCCTACACACGGCAAGAGCTGAGTTGAACTAAAAGTCATGGCTGATTTACATCTTGACATTGACAATGTCAACAATCTGGGATCTTAGCAAACTGGCCCAATCCTGTTTTTTACTCAAAATATTAATGCCACCTTGTGGTCTGTATTAGTCACTTCACAAATGATCATTCTCATACAACAAAATAAAACGATTCCACATTTATAATATGTTACCTTTATAACTATGTTTTTACAACATGCATAACTGTATCAATGAACATACAACAAATAGTTATTCAACATTCAAATATGTAACCTTTATAACTGTGTCTTACTACATGAAGTACTGTATCAATGTTCCCTTCTGACTTACAAAAATGTTGACAGGCTGATGTTCCTGGGAAATAAGTTCAATGGCTAGTTCCGAGTTCTAGTTAGTTTTAGCGTTACACTGCTTATTTTAGTTTTGTTGTATACTGTTGAATTGAGGTTGTTTTATTTTTATTTTTTATAAATGCTGGTGATTTGATAGGATACATACCAAAATATCAAATGTATTTACATAGAGGGACAGGACAGGCTACCTCTCCCCAAAACATAATAAAGAAACGAATACAGTGATATGATACCGTCCCCGTACAAAAAATCAAATATACTGTGATATTAATTTTAGTAACGTTACTCATAAACAACTACCTAACTAACTAACTTCTACTCATACATTACAAGTAGTTCTGCTGTCTATTCTGACGGGACTGACGTTTCCTCGAGATTGTGGAGAAACAGAAGGTATTTTGGGCTTCAAAGTCTCTGAGGTGTTGACGGGCTATGATCTGATATTTGTGGCACGTCCAGAGAGAGGCAGGTCGTTTCTTATCCAGATGGGAAGAAAATTGGGGAAAATGTAAAATCACATCTGGAGAGCAGACAGCTCTAAGATTGCGGTTTTTCATCACTGTAGTTTGTTGGATGCATCACAACATGAATTCACCCCATTCATGGTGTTACATTTTTGAATACATACAGAATATTAATAAATAGTTTTTTTCTTCTGCCATACATGCTTTTTTATTTTACCCCTAAAACCACACCCTGACTCTATCCTTAAACCAAACCCTAAAACCAAACCTATCAAACCTATCAAAACCTAAAACTAACAAAAAATAACAATTAAATAAAAACATTTTTCTATATTTATTTATAAATCTAAGTCAGGATGCTCCCTGCCATGGCCCAACATCGGGTTGCGACCCCGAGATGGAGAAGCACTGTTATAATCTATGGTTTGATCAGAGTGCATTGATCCCGTTTGATCACTCACCATGCCTAAACACTGACCTTTTAGTAACGGCACTTACCAGTTGAACATTTTCGGAATCATTTCCAAACAATTTAAGCGCTCCAAGTGTATTTTTTTGTAGGCATTCATTACAAAGTGATTCCCTTACTCACCTGTACACGCTGGTACTGTTGCCTGGTAACCCTGTCGTGAAGGTCAACAGGAGAGGGACTCTTCGTCACTTTAACCACCACTACTTCTTCTTCTTCCTCTGCTTCCTCCTCTGAAGAAGAATCTATGGTCACTTTCACTGTAGCCGCACCCTAGAGAAGACCAAAAACCTCACAGTAAGGGACCAACGTGGAGTGACAATATATTAACCCACACTCACACAGCAAGAGTGCAATAAGTGGATAAAACCTGAAAGCCCTGCTCCGCTCCAGCAGTACAGGGGGACAGGCACCTGGAGCAAAAACAGAGATTCATAATGACATTTATTATACAACTCGCAACTCTGATCTGCTTGAATCCACATTGTATCAATAATAAAGGCAAAACCACAGACAATATTACTGTACATATTATTATTTAAGTATTTTTCCAGGCCCCTTCGACATGGACCAGCATCTGGCCAGTAAATCAAGTGTGTCAGCAGATGAATTGGATACGCCTGCTCACCGCTGGCGCTCAGCCCTAGCTGCAGTCCTCCACGGAACACAGGCGGGGCGGGAGCGATGCAGTTGTTGCTGGGATACGCCCGGACTCCACCTTCCTGCTGGCGCTCCTCCACGAGGGGCTACACCAGATGAGAACCCACATCAATCAATCGACAGGACAGGACAAAGAAAGACGTACAGAGAAGCTGGGTTCAAAGAATCACATGAAATATCGAAGCTCATGGGAAATATCGGAGCTTATGGGATTTTGTTTGCCTGCAGGGGGCACAAGTGGGCCAACTAACACAACCTCTTGCCACAATACAAATGCAAATTAGAGGATAATCGATGACAACTTTGCTTGTCTATGTTTTTGCTAATATGTACATAAGGATATGGTTCAACATTCCTCTGAGGTTTTTGGCACATGTAAAATTAGCACATTACAAGAAAAATATAACACATAATACAAACATTTAGAAATGATTTATTAACAATAAATAACTTAATAGTTTCAGAACATGGGAAATAGTAACAATTCAAATTTAAGTATACCTTCTAATATTTATATTTTATTGGACATAAAAGTGGAAAATTACCTATTCTAAATGTAGCTTTTCTTTTGGCTGCATTTGGCGGTGCTCTCCGCCTAGCACCCGGGGCCTTTTGTGTCTCTTTGGGAACAGGGGGCTTTATCCAGTAATACTACAACACCAAACAAGAAATACATGGTAAAAAATGTGCGTGGACGAGTCAACCGGAAAAACATACACACCATAACTGACGGTTACTATGATTATGAGTATAATTGCTGTTTTATCTACTGCATACTGCATTATTGCACCAACCTCTGAAGTCTGGCCATCACTGTTCTTCAAGACCTTTTCTATCGTGGATTTTATGAGGACCTTATCTAAAGGAGGTAAGGTGAAAATAAACGTACAAGACAAGAATATAAATAAGTACACAATGTTTTTTCTAAGATGCTATGACAACATGATTTATGAAAATTATCCAGTTTAGGGGTAACCGTCACGCTTGCTTTTTGAATATAAGAGAGAATGTGACAGTGCCAGAAAAGTGTGACAGAGCTTCTTTAAGTCTAGGTTTGGGCTGATAGTAAAAAAGGTATCGTTTAGTGTAATTAACTTTTATTTGTTGATATTTTGAGTTAGGTGCCATGTGGTTGTCAAGATTTAAGGATGAAAAAAAACATGTGTTCTGTGTGGCTGCTCCTCACCAATAAGGGGGTTACTCCGAATGTCTAACACATTAAGAGTTGAGTTGATTTTCAAAGCTTCCAGTAGACATTGAGCCCCCTGGTCAGACAGACCACACTTCTGGAGGTCAACGGCTGTTTGACGAAAAAAAGCAGTTATTCAAAAAGGAGACATACATATATTACTTGCCTACGAATTGAGAGAGTAATACATAGACATATTACTTGCCACAGAAACAGCACGATTCCTCACCTTTGACCCAAAGGTCTTCCCCTAGTTCATGTGCGAGGGCTGCGGCCCCCCGGTCTCCTATCAGAGAGTTACAGTTGAGTGTGATTCGCCGGAGTCCCCCCATGCCTTCAAACTCTGGCCGCCGGTACCTAAGGGACTCTGCCCAAGCTGTGCTGTGCCTCCACAACCCCTGGTGCTGTAACACACAGCAAACAACAGCCGTGGACAAGAGGTAAGATTATTAGGAATACTGATGAGAAATGCACAATAGGCCGAAGCCTGGGTATTCATGTTCTTTACTCTCTATGAAATAGGCATTGATCTAAATATGTTTTACAAAATATAAAATATATCACCTTGATGATGTTGGCCATGTGCTCTGCCCCTCTCCATGTGAGATTACAACCGGTAAAATCCACTGTCTTAATGCATGTTGTGTACTTCACACTTTGGCAAATGACTTAGAAAAAAAAAAAGGAAAGACAATTCACACATTCATTAGTGGAACACTGTTATGTGTGTGTCCATAAAACGATACCTCAACATCAATATGCATACCTTCCAAGCCCTCATCTGATATTGGGCAGTTGGCAAGCGACAGTTTTTCCAATGAAACGCTTTTTGCCAAACCCTGGAATTCGTAAAAATATGAATGGATTGGATTTAGATGAATAAATTGATAAATAAATAAAAATAGGTTGACATAAACATCAACTTTTTCTCAGTAAACTCTTACCTACCTTTGTCAAGCTATTAAGGTCCCTCTCCCTCAGTGGAAGGCCGTTAATGTGAAGACTCTTAAGGTTGGGAGAGGCTGTAACACATTCTTGCAGGGCTTTACACAATTTAAACGTCATGTCTTTCGAGCGAATGGGGGGGATCTTCTTTCTGTTGCAAGATTTGTAGTATCTCCTATCTAATTTGGAGGGGAGATGCATATGATAAATATAGTTCTAGAAAATAAATGCTTCTTATAATTCATTTAACTGTCATTGTATTTAAGGGATGACGCAACATCCTTTGTCTTCCACCCTACCTGTGTCCCCGGCACCCAGACCCACTTGGTATGTGCTGCTGATTGCAATGTGGTAGAGGTGCTTGTTGATGGATATAGACGAGAGTATGGGAGCCCAGTCCGTCAGCTTAACTCTGTCTCCATTGAAATCCAACTGTCCTTTGAGCAGGTTCGTCATGACTGCAGGAAGAGGCATAGTGTCCTGCCGTGCACAGGCATAATTGTAGTAGGAGGCAAAGTCCTGGGCCCCCCGCCGACGAATATGCGCACTGTCTTGGACCATCTTCGACTTGGGGGGAAACAGAAGCATTGTCAATCTACATAACAGTTACATAACAGCGTGTGAACAAAAATAACCATGTTAATATACATATGTTATCGCATGATAACTAGTAACTGTGTATAAAGATGACAGTAATGTTTCTTTGTGTCTGTATTGCATGAACAAAATCGACATACTTTATTGCATAGACAAAATCGAAATCTAAATACCAATACAAATATAGTATTTATATTTTCGATAAAAAAAAAACGAAATACTATATACCATAAATATCATAGAGAATTGATACATGGAGCTACTAGTTGTCTAGCTTTACTATAAAGATATATTCAATGTTGAAATAGAAATACTGCCAGTTCTATAGAGCAAGACAACTTTATCTGATGATTGGCATTCATGTTACACAAAACCTATCATTGGTGATATCGGATATTTCCTCAGAATATGAACACATTTAGCAGTTGACGTTTAGCATTAGCGTGCAACCAATAGCAACCAATCAGGAGATGGCAATCTATACTCTCTTAAACAAACTTTAAAAACACCGTTACCTTCAATTGGACCCTAATAACCAAGTTACATTGCAAACTAATAGACGAGTGTGCTATTTTCGCACATTATCTTCTCTTGTTTTCCCTAAAAAGTCCACATCAGACCTTATCTATGGTTTTGTTGATAGCGTCTGCTCAGAAGTGGCGCTGTAGATCCAAACCAACCCCGCCCACTTCCCTTCAAACTATTGGTGCGTTCCAGGCAACCCGTAACCCGTGATTTAACAACCTTCTACCCGTGAAAGTGCCCTGGAACGGCAGTCAAACCCTATGGTCAAACCCGTACCTTACTACCCGTGAACTCGTACCAGATCGATGTACTCCCAGTTACCGTTTTTGACGTCACACACACATTAACAACAATGGCGGCCCCTATTGATGCTCTATAGACGCCGGTGACTGACGGTGAGAAAATAGACATATATAGGCATATATAGGCAACGTAAAGTAATTCCGCACATTGTAATCAAAACAATACACATACGATTGTGGACTACTACAGGTTATGTTTATTAAATGAAGCCCAAAATATGTCGCCGACAAGAAATCGCTAGTATCAGCTAGCGCTAGCTAAAGTTAACGTTAGGTAGCCTGAACCCTGCCAGTGACTTGTCGTGACTTGCCTGGAACGCTACCAAGTCGTGAGTCGTGACTTGAAGCCGTAACTTACGGGCTAAAAATTGTGCCTGGAACGCACCATAAGACCCAGTGGACTTGTACTGCCACCTACCATGCGGGAGTACTATCTGATATAGCGTTCTGTGCTGTAAATATTTTGGTGCCCATTATGAATATTAAACAACAGAGCAACAGATCACCTGGAATTTGTGTTTCTTTGAATGTTTACACATTATTTTAATTGCTTTGAAACATAGTATCATAAAATCAAAACATTTCAAAATTAAAACCTGCAAAACTGAAACAAAATAAAATACATACAGATAGACATGGAAGGACAGACAGACAGTTTAGATTGATAGATAAATGGATAGATGGATAGATGGATAGATAGATAGATAGATAGCTGGATAGATGGATAGATGGATAGATAGATAGATAGATAGATAGATAGATAGATAGATAGATAGATAGATAGATAGATAGATAGATAGATAGATAGCCGCAGTGCAGTCTTGGAGACATCGCATATAGCATGCTGTAAATTAATTATTTGTTGGTCGGAAACAGCAATCAAACGTTTTGCACAACGTGTTCCTTGTCAGACAAGAATAAAAATAAATTGTGCATTTGTCTCTCACTTCTGTATCCACCATGGTGTGCAGTCTGCGTCATGTCCCGCCCCGCCTTTTCCAGTAACCCTATCCGAGATGACATGGAAAAACACATTGGGACGGGATAACCAGCAGGAGACTCGAGGATTAAACACATCGACCTGTTTTTCTTTACTAATTAATTGAAGACGTACTGGATTTCGGTATCTACAGAGGTGAATATCATCAACACTATTTCGCAATGGTCAACAGTCCACTTGGAATAATGTTGGGATTGTGTTCCGTAAATCAGCATGCTAACAGTAGTTTTCAAAACATCTGATAGGGGCCTGAAACGTGCTACTGCTAACGTGACGTGACTCACCGAAGAAGTTGCGTTTTAATTTTGTTTTAACTTGACTATGTAGCCAATGTGATGCACAATTACAACCAAGACAATTTTGAATGAATGGTGTTTCTTTTATCCATCAAAGGGTCTTATTGTGATGATGATAATGACAGTCAAGGCGGTCCTAGTTCAACTTCAATTATTAAATCCTGGTGCCTTTTGTCAAGAAAAGGTCTGAATAACTTATAGGTCCAATTTCAGTACCATAAGTCATAGGTAGTAAGTGGACTCTTGGGTTTGTGTTTTAAAGTATCACAACCATGATCTTTTCTACACCTAGCTGAGAGTAAATATAACGGACCTGTGATCATCAGAAGCCCTTAGAGAGAGATAAATGCTTCACTGATAAATGACTGTTTGTTTATGATTTTTCGGTCAAATGTGTGCAAAACAAGCGCAATATGCAAAGGTCAATGTTTGGTATGTAAAAAATAAGAGGTCAAATGAGTGTCCTGATTCAAAATTTACTCCTGCCACGAACCAAGGGCCGATGGATTTGATTTTTTTGATCATGGCAGGTCAACAATATTCTGTGTGACATATTAAAACCATTGCTTGGCGGTAGATTTTTCCATTCTGGCAGGCTAAAAAACATAATCAAAGTTATTTATGAAAAGGATAGTTCCTGTCCTGATTCTGATTTGCTCGAAGCCGTTGTAAAATACTCTTAACGCACACCTTTGACCGCATAACAATTCATTTTTAGTATTTTTGCACCGCCTTTCTCAAAGTATGTCATCTTGCTTTGTTGTCGAGTGCCAGAAGTTAAGTATTGTCTGCTGTAGGTAAGGATATGGGACTTAGGTTTGTCATATCCAACCTATCAGAAATTGGGGAACTAGGAGGAACAGGTGATTGATCTTGTAACTCTCTCAGCGATTAGCTAAGAAATAAGTGATACATAGGCTATCACTGTTTTCAGATAAAGTTGGGATCCAAACGTAGCCGTACGATACAACTGCACATCGTCATTTTATCAAAAGCATACCACAGTGCAAGTAAACTGTTGACTTGGGCGGGGGGTATGTATTCAGGGGGTTGCCATCTTCACCCTCAAGTCTAGTTGCTTCTAACTTTTACACACTGGACTTTTAGCATAAACCTAATAGCTGATGTTTGCTACGCGTTCAAGGTTTCTTCTGCCTCCACCCTAAGCCCTGACCACAAAAGAGCGTTATTATTTACTTACAGAAAAGGGGTCTATAGTAACCGTTTTATAAAAGCTTTTATTTTTGACAACACCCCCTATCTGTTCTATAATCACAGTAAACCAGGTCCTCTCGCTGCTTATTGACCCGTCCTGGCAATTAACGCAGTTAACTACGCACCAATATAATATTTGATCCAGGGAAATGCAAATTGCATTGGGGGAAAACACGACATAAAAGAACACCATTCATGTACAGCTTCCAGTGAATAGAGGAAACACTTTGATGATTAGTCAGATGTAAACACGTTGAGGGAAAATGCCGTTCACCTGGCAGGAGGAAGCAGACTGGTTAGTATATTTTCTCTTTGAGTAAGAGTCATTTAGTTGATATAAATATTATTTGTTTATCTAGAGGTTGGGGAATGAAGGAGCTCTCACAAGAGAACTGTGTAAGTTCTCTTGTGAGTCAGTTCCTTTTGTCGCACAGTGGAAGAGATTGAGATAATTGGTTTATTTTATTTTCCTTATGAACATTCACTTGCTTCCTGTGTCCAGCGCAGAGAAAACATTTAGCAGGGAAAAGACTGAAAGGGCCTATGTGGTTTCTGCCACTGTGCGAGAGAAATCAAGGTAAGGAAGGAAAGACATGCTTGGTAAAGTTCCAAACACAACACAGTCAGTCCCACAGGGGAGTAATCGGTGAATGTCCTCTCTTCTAAAGAGCCACATCGGCAACATTACACACAGTTAGAGTCACACAGTCCAGAGAGTCGCATAGTCGTTGACTCTCATTCTCTCTCTCCTGAGTCTCTGCTGCGCTCTCTCCCCAACATCCGGCCTCTCGCTTGGCCAGTACAAAAGGTCAGGCATAATTAGTAGGCTACTTTTAGAATGTTTTTTTAAATGTCGCCAGTTGCCACACGTAGACTGGAAGCAGTGTGTCGCTGGATCATTTATTTTAGCTGTGGGCGTGATACTACGACAGGGTAATTACAGACTTCTGTCTCAGCCTAGGACGGATGCATGTTTTCGTTTTTTTGCTTGTCTCAATTCAGACCAATACGCATAAAACGCCTTGTTTTGTTTAACTGGCTTTTCCTTGCCACAGTTTGTTTATAATAGTATGTTTCGTGTTCATTCCCCAACATCTATTTTCTGATGTTGCAATGTTAGAAATTGAGCGGCCCTGAGGAGAGACAATGTGGTCAAAAAACGACTTTAGTTGTGTTGTGTGCCTTTGCTACACCAGGTAGGGTACAGTTGTCCATAAGGCTCAAAAGAGAGGAAGCAAAAATAGACAACTATTAATACGTAAACAGTGAACAAGAGCTTTGTGCAAAGTGGTGAAGCTCAAAAATGTGGGAATTCTTTGTTTGCCGCTTTCACAATCTTCTGAAGATGTTGTTCTGTTCTCAATTCCTACTTTTTTGGTTTCTATTTCAAAACCTAGCAGTGGTGAGTTATTGCTACTTGTGTGTGTACTTGTCTGTGTGTTTTGTGCAAAAGTAAATATACAGCAAGTGACAGCACCATTGCTTCATCTCTTTAGTTTTGCGTTACTTTAGATTTGTCTAGTTTAGATAGATTACGTTTGAATTGATCGATTATGCACACGAGTGTGTGTCATTGTACACTTGTCTTTGACAAAGGACTTCTGCACACTTGCATTTGATATTTTCCATAGCCGCCTACTCTAGAGTGATGCTTGAACGTGGAACATGGGAGCAACTGTCCCACAGCCATCCACAGTAGACAATCCCCAAGGAATCTCTTGGTCTGCTATTGTTCTTCACCTGTTTATTCTGCTTGTATGCCACATAGCCCTTGGATGCATGTGCCACTGGTTTGAGGTGACAATGCAGCTTTTATAGTAACGTCCGTCTGTCTTCAAATCGGCGGTCTGTTTTCTGCAATACCAAGAGTCCCAGAAAA